>QVOA01005685.1:0-28341 GCA_014825685.1 Pseudomyrmex cubaensis | reverse complement strand
TATTGCGTTTTACGGTTGTTACTTCGTAATTACGGAACATTGCACACGAGAGATGCGGCGCATCCGTAAAGTTCAATGAGTCGCGGTATTTATCGTTGCGAATGCGGTTCTCTCAAATTCTCGGGGGCGATTCTTTATCCAGCGCGACGACGTTTACTTTCCACGATGAACAACAATCACGACAAGACGCTAGACTACGCGCGCGCCGGTAATTGGCGTGCAGACAAGAGCGCGTGTAAAACTTTTCCATAGGTTGCCTCGCTCTTTTACTTTGAGCGCTCGTTTGGTGTTGCGACCTCCCGAGAAAAAATTCCGCGGAACTTTGAGAAAACGAGCGATTTGTGTTCGCTCTTCGTGCGCGACGCCGAAGACGAAGAGGCGCGCGGCGACAGAATTTCGACGTCCTACGCGAGTCTCTCTGGACTTCATAATCGAGGATGTAATTTCGAGCAGTTATATCCAGAACAATTTGTCGAGCACTCGCTGTAACGTCTAGCAACTCCGGCTGAAAGGAGTAAATAATACCGGACGAATGGCTGCCGCGAGTTATTAGCGAGCGCGGGAATGCGCGCGGCAAAACTTTGCAGACTGTTTTCAGAAAGGTATATAAAAGATGACCCAAACTTCTGGAAATTCCGTCCTGTAAATACGTCTCATGCACGGAATAAGCAAAATTGTGATCGCGAAATTGCGCTCTCTCTGTGACGTGACGAAGTAAAAAGATTCTAAAGTTTTGCCGGCGATGTGTCTTTACAAATAAAAAAATCTCTTATTATTTTTAACAAACCTACGCGCTAACTTTTGCTTTGCTTGGAACTGTTTTTCACAATTGACGCGGAGAGATATGATGATTTAATGAAATACTTCGATTCTGGATAAATCCAAACCCGACAATATTGGGAAAAAAAAAGCATTCGTATATAACCGCAAGAAGGAAAATTAATAATACATTTGCAAAAAGGATGTGTTCCGCAAGGACGTTCCCGTAGGAAGAGATGTCTAAAATAGTATAGATATTGAAATACTTCCACTGCACGCACACCACAGCGCGACTATCATGTTGCAACCGCGCCCACAGATAATTCTTAAAAGCGATTTTTTTTCCGAGCTACTTGGCCACTTGAGAGCAAGAACCGATCGCGCCGTATAACACAATCTCGCGAGAGGAGATTTTCTTATCCCCGTGTAGCCACCATGATTTAAATCTGTTCAGAAACACTACATCAAGAGTATCGTGATTTCATCTCTTGGTCGCGTCGACCATAGAAGAAGTGCACGTTTCAACTCAACACCTCGCAGCAAGCGTCTCTTTCCGCTTGTTCTTTCGTAACGAAAAAAAATACTTTCCACCAGATTCTTTTCGAGTGGAAATTTGCGTGTGTTCTTTATTCAAGCAATTTCAGTCACGTTATCTTATTTCGATTGTTACATTCACGTAAGTCAAATAATCGTCGAAAAGTTTTGTGCAAACTTTGTCGAAACGGACGAGTATCGCGCGTTAGGACCTTCGCCAACAAAAACATTTATTATTTATATCGCATTCTGGCAATCAACAATGTGCTACGCAGCGAGAGTATACACGTTCGTGTCGGGAAAGTGCCATAACTTTCTGGTCCGTAAACGGATTGTAATCTAAGCTTTTGTTATACGTGTAATCACTGCCACACACAATGTGTCTTTGAATTATGTTTATTCCCAGATCCTAATCGGAGAGGAGTCAAAAATGTGGCTTCTAGATTAAGTTTACACAGTTACACCCTCTATTATATTACGCCCGTATCGCGAAAAGTCCTTTCCCGATAACGGCACGAAGAAGTTATCAATAGAAATTTGCATATCTTTCTGTATTTTATATACGCGTTAAAATTTAATTTTTTTTTTTTTTTTTTTTTTTTAGCTTTGCTAAAGAAGCTCGAAGTGCATTGTCTCCGTCGTCTGAGAATTTTCTACAGGTATGTGATAAACATTGAAAATTTTTTCTCTCTCTTTTTTTCTCACAAGGAACCTCGCGAACTTGAAAATTCAAATTTTGGTGTAATTTTCATGAAGTACCATGCACATTCTCGACAAAAAAATATTATTTAACGACATCGTAAGAGAGCGCCGTTTTGTTGCTCGATATGTTTAATTAGCATAATTTCATACCCGCCGCAGTGGCAGGTGGGACATGAGCAAAAACCGCTCTCTTTCCGCCAGGCTTTCGGGTTCACCTTCTCGTTTCGACGCGATTTATTTAAACCAACTCGCACACGAAAAACAAAATAAAAAAAAACGCGAGAACAAATTCTCGAAATTACATTGGATTTGTAAAGTATTTGTAGCGAAAAACAAAACGTGAGAAAGAATCGACAAAACGTCGGACTTGTAAAGCGCAGCGGGAAAAAAAATAGTCTTCGCGTTAATTATTGCAAAACTTGAGACAAAACGACACGCGTCTCTTCTCTTTTCTCAAACAATCGATGCGGTTGACATGCAAATCCCGGGCGCGCAATCATTCTTACAAATTCGAGTTAGGTCGGGTCAGCTTGAGCCAAACTGGGCTCGCAGACGTGTAATCTGCCGAGCTAGCCACTAGGCGGGGTAATGATACGCTCGCGATCGGCTCGCGGAGGGGCATCAAGATATGTATAGTAGCAGCCACTAGTATCGCCACGGCGAGAGGTGGTCGGACGCGGTGGTGAGTACTCGGTGAGACAAGTCGGAACAGAGCGATCTATATTTATGCGCCTGACGCGAACGTTTGATCTAGATGCACCTATAGCCGCGCAGACCAATCCGCTATTGTCTTCCACCGTCATTTACTAATCGCGAGGAAAACATAGCCGTAGAAAATATGGTGTAAAATCTATCGTCGAACAATGGGCCTCTCTCGCAATCCAGACTGAAAAGACGATTCTCTGACGCACCGATAAATCTTGACAATTTCTGCAACAATTTTTTTAGGCATAATAAAGGGAAAATCATATTGAAAAATAATGAGGGTGTAATATGATAAGTATTCTTCGCGCTTTCTCATGTTTGCCTCTTGTTTTTCCGCGAGCTTCTCTGCGGAACGCAGCTAATTAAATGTCGGACGTGGAACTCTATAACCGCGCAAAACCATACTTGTTAGTAAATAGTGCAAAATGAGCACCGAACGCGAGTTAGCGAGAATGCTGCGGAATTATTTTACGCCACTTGGCTCCGCGGAGCAGGCTCGCAGAGCCTGAATAAAAATTCTTTACAGATACGCCCACTCTTGTATGTCTTTGCATTTAATGTCTTATTCAGTGCCTCTTTGTAAGTTGCGGCCATTTTGTTAACTGTTGTCTCGAATCTTTTGCAAACTACATTTACGCGACTGGAAAAATTTAAAGAATACTCAGTCAAATTTTAAGACTTTAACAGATGAGAGACTGACGCGGACTTGATAATAACGTCCAGCAAAAACTTTCAATTGGGTTTATTAATTGAACGTTATCATGGGCCGTCGAGCGAAGATCCTGAACGACAGAATTTCCATATATTATTTAATACGCAAATCTATCGATGCGGCGATACGATCTCTGCGTCGTAATTGATAATCTCGTGCGTCAAGAAGAAGGTGGCTTTTATTATGCCAGATTTGCCCAACAAAGTATTTCGGTTTGATACACGCTAAGTACTAAGCAAGAATTATCCGAACGCGATTACTGTTATTAAACCTTCAATTGAGTGTCTTTAAATGTGTCCGGACGCATCTCCTCCCGGATTTTTAATTGCTATACGCGCTCGCAGTTACACGAGTGTGATACCGAAAGTTAATTGCACGGATGCTGGAATTCGACACACAGTGTGTTAGATTTTTTTTTACGCGAAACGAGAACCACTCGTTTTAATCGTAACTCGGTTAATTCGCAATAATAACCAATTTAGGATAAAAAGGAAGTGTACAATTTTATTGTAAAAGATATCGCGCACGCAAATCGCAATTACCGCGTCTAATTAAGACCTCGCACGAACTGTCACACGTTCGTCAATTCGATTCGCGGAATCGGCAATTAATATCTTTTTGACAAATGCGCGCTGTCCTCTCTAATACGTGTAATTATTTCTTTGCGCGCGCATCTCTTGCGCAAAGTGATATTTATTGCCTCTCTCTCCTAATCTCTACAATATAAATTTATAAATGATTTTTTTTTCTCTCGAAGTTTGACGTTAAACGCCCGGTGCGTCTTCGGAGACGCGAAAGAGTTAATTGCATTTAAATACCGAGGCGCGGAGAAACGAGATTACAAATTGCATCCTACTCTATTGAAGTTGGCGCGCGCATCGATTACGAAACACCGCGCGCGCATTTATCAACGCAAATTGATTACGGTATATGTGCGCAACTTACGTCATTATATGTTATGGAAAAACAAATTACGTCAGTCGAGATGCTACTAGTTTGAGTCGTACATTACACGCTTCCTTCGCGAAAAAAAAACAAATTGGAGTTTGCACATTTCACAAACTGTGTACACGTGGTACCGTGGCAAAATCGCACGCGATGCTGTACATTCGCGACGCACACACGTGATGATGCATCGATATATGTGAAATTTACACCGCGGCGTGTTCGTTCGCTCGATTTCAATTTATCGACAAGCTCCCGTATTTTTCACTTGAAAATTAAACAGCATCGAGTGCTTATTTGAGCCAACGCTGAGATTCGCGGAAGATCTCGTGTAAAATTCACTCGGTCTTCATCCCCTTAACGCTTCACTGAAAGAACAGGTTGCCTGTAAGAAAGTAACCGCGTTCACTGGTAGCCCTCCCTCCGCTTTTAAGCCGAAAACAGAAAGCTTGGCGTAAAACCATGTACATACACAAGCGGGAGATGATGAGGCCAGAAGGGGGAGAGATCGGAGCTACCCTGTGTTTACACGGCGCGCCGCCCCGTGAGCATTAGCTCTATCTTAGTACCGCCCAATCTCGCGTTTCTGAAATGCAAATTCTATCGAAACGAGCGGATGGCAAGATGAGGAGGATGCGCAAAAGTTGCGCAGCGACGACTCTGTGTGTCTAACCGTCGGTTACCCCGACGACGACGTGACGCGCGCGTTCTTGCGGCTCGGTGAAAATTGCGAGAAAAATAGTGAATTGGAAATTAAAAACAATTGAATCCGTTATTCTAAATGAAACGATTTCTGTTTAAAAAATTATTTTGTAAAACTATTTCCATTATTTTTTGAAGCCTATCTCTCGGAGAACAAAGACCTTGCACGTTAATTTTTTTAAACTTGGCACCAACGGCAATTTCGTCGTCCGGAGAGCAGGCCACACCTTAATCGGAGGGCGAATTCAGGATACGCCAACCATCGGGCGCACAAAGTGCGACACGGAGACTGAATGCTGTCACGAAAGAAAGGCGGTACTCGAACTAATGACAGCAACCGCCTAATTAGGAAAATGTATTCGTGAAGAATCGCGTATTGTGGAGTTTGTACGAGAAGAAACAAAGGCATAAAAACAAAGAAATAAAGAAAAAAGCAGAAAAATACACACGTGTTACACATTCTACTGTGCAGAATTTCAAAAAAATAAATTCTTTTTTTTTTCGCACGATAAATTAACGATGTCACGAATGCACCGTAAAGAATCTTGACAAATCGCTTCTCAAGTTTTTACTTGTTGATGCCGTTTATCACACAACTCTCACTTGCAACAAACTATACAAACTATACGTTCTCGTGTTCGAACGGCAAAAGAGAGTTAAATGCGCTGCTAATTCGCAAAATGGCTCCTCGGGATTCGATCAGTCGACGCGAATCTCGTGCACTTAAACACACACACACACATACGCGCGAGCTGCGTCAAGCCGTCAGTCTTTCTCCGAAGCTTAGCCGTGTATAATTACGATCATCAAGCCCTCTATCCGCGCGGTGAGAAAAACGGACGCTTGAAAAACCAAATGACAGCCTCTGGTGACGTAATGACAATGAGGTGCCCGCCTCTGCCTAGCACCGGAAGTGGCCGAGAACCGAACGGGGCCCGACGGTGTCATATATTCCGGCGTCTTCTCCGTGTAACGAATAAATGACTAAATTGCCGCGGAACCGGGCTAATTATCGACCTTTGGCAGGTAACAAAAAGCGCCGCGCTTCGCTCGCGAAACGCTCGGCGCGAAAAAACGAGCGAATCGAATACTGATATAGGCGTATACATATATATATAATAAGCAGAAAAATATTTTCGCGTGAAAGTCCTAGAGCGGATGTTAAAAAAAGCAAATATTGACGAGATAAAAGATAATAATTAGCGAGTAAATATTTTCTTCATTAGAGAATCTCGGAAAAAAAACAAACGAGAGATTAATGCGATCTAAACTTTTTAACACTTGCAGAGTCGCGTTCGACAAAATTAGGTAACGTTTCGTTCAAGCATCAGCAATTTAAATCACATTATTGTTGCTTCTCCATAACGAATTTAGCCATTTGGTAATAACCGAGCATGATTATTAGCGAAAACCGTACAACAACGCTATCATGTCCCGCTCGTCATCCGCGAGAAGGACGCAACATAAATTACGCATAATGATGTCTTGGGAATTTGCAATCTAAATTCTCTCGGTAGTCCTAAGTACATCCCAAATATTCGAATCTCGGCTTCCGGAGCACATTTTCTCACGGTCTTTGAAAAATAAAATCTTATATTTATTCGAATATTATATTAAAAAAAAGATACACACACATATCGCACGTGTAACATGTACTTAATTTTTCTTCCACATTATCTGCACATATTTCTAGATGTAGCTTCAAAAAATAAAATTTAATATCATGTACAATTTTAATTATATCTAAACCGAAGTACACAAATATTCGAATTCTGTTGTGCTATTTGTCGCTTGTTCCGACAGATACAGGCGGACAGAAGAAGTCAACGTATTCAGATTGGCGAGGCCAACGATCGTATGTCTGTTTTTTTTTCTTTTATTGCGGCGCGCGAATTTCCGAGAATAGGAGCATATTCGGGATCCCGGACCCCGTCAGATCCGTAAGAAACGTGACCGCGCACGCCTCGACAAATCGGCACAATGGGATTGGATGCCGCGCGCGCCAAACAAATCGCGGCTAATAAGAGGTTGATGCATGGTGCCGCAAGCTGGAGGGGGCCAATACATAAAAATAAGATAAATTTTGCACTTGGCTGGTGATGAATGGCGGGATGAATTATTGAATAGTTAAACACACAGCGCCTCTCTCTTTCTCCCGTCTCTTTTTCTCTTTCTTACGGTCCCGAGTCGGGGCCCCCCTCGAGTCCAGGTCCGAAGTCGGATGAGATACGTCGTTACCGATCGGAGCCCAGGGCCGCTTATTGCGGAACGGAGTCTCGAAATCCGCCGAGCCGTGCCAACAAGTGGATTTTATTCCGCGACGAATCTTAATAGCTCGGTCGTGTCAAACACAACCGAGCTCGAGACAGTTCTAAAGAGTGCTCGGTGTTCTCCTTTTTATGCTAAACGTATGGAAAAGCGGACCTTATGTACGCAGATCATTTTTATGCGTTGCTCGCGATAACGTGAGATAACAAAACAAAAAAAAAAGGAGGGAAAAACGAGAACGATTGCATTGTAAAACACAAAATAAAGGCATCTGGCGAATATGACGTACGATAAGTAACAAGTGGGATGATGAATTATACGACGATACTATCGTTACTTTTGCTTTCTGGAGGCGGACGATTCTACGAGTTTTAATGGCTGGGAAAGCTCGTAATCACCTTCATCGCGAAACGCCTTACCAATGTTACATTTGAAAGGGTAATGGCGCGACGCGGAGGTTCGCTCCGAGAGAGAAATATCAACGAGAGCAAGGCGACACAACGTACTCTCTCTCTCTCTCTTTCTTTCTTTCTCTCTCTCTCTAAACCTCCCGCGACTATTTATATTTAAATTCTTTCTCGGCAGATCGCCGCGCCGGATAACGAAATGTAAATTCCATTCGAGAAAGTGTAGCGAAATTCGTATATGACTCGTTGAGGGAAGTCGACACGGAGATTGGAGCACACACGTGCTGTGTACGGCGCAATGAGTAACAAACGACGATACGCGCGATAACGGACGTTCCATATTCAGCTTCTCAACCGCGTCGCGAAACATACAAATGGTCCAACTATAACGCCTTCCGTGATTTTTTATTCATCGCATATACGCGATAAAGAAAGTCAAACTTGAGAAAGAAAAAATTGTTTGTTCTAAAATATATATTTTAATTAAAACCTCGCTGAGGGAATCTTTATTAGTCTTGTCGGAATAAATTTTTGAATTTGTATACTTGAAGTTTTTATATGTATAAATCTTTCCGAATTCAAACCAGGGACGGGGCCAGGAACGGATAGGATGTTGCATGCTGCAAGATGCACGGTGGCTCGTTTCTCAGACCGGCGGCGGCCGGTGTCGGGGATGCGCGTAAAAAAACAAAAAAAAAAAAAAACCTTCTCATTAAAACGCGCGCGTAAATAAAATTGTCGTTCCGGATATATACATAGCTGTGCAATTTTTTATCGAGTGCCGAAATTGGTTATTCGAAATTGTGAAGCTCAAAAGCTACGAGTTTGCGCTTCTTTCTTTCTCTCTTCGCTCTCTCTTCTTTCTCTCTTTCCGCATCTCTTCTGCTCGTTTTCTTTTTTTTTCTTGTTTTTTTGTATCCCTCTTGTCCCTCTGGCGTTCGCCTCGGAGGTTCTTTTTTCGATGCTCGCAGACGTTTCGGCGCGCTTATTGGTCTTCTCTTCTCGTCGAGCGCCTCCGTTCTCTCTTTCCCGCGGCATAAATTCACCTGTGCGTTTCACTTCGTTATGGCTCTATTCACGATGCCGTAACCGCGCGGGGACGGATATTCCTTGCTGTGAGGCCCATTCAGCAATCTCTTCGATACACCGAAAGCTCGCAGCGCGCCGCCCGCTCGCGGATACAGAGATAATGCGCTCTGTGCATAGTCGATTAAATTTAATGTCTCTCTCGGAGAGAGCAAACGTAATTACAAAAGACGCGAGCTTATTGTTTGCGCTAAGAAAATTAATGACTTTTTCCTCGGTATTTTGACGCTCGTAAAATGTTTAACGTATGTTTTATTTTACTGTGTAATAACTTTGAAAACGATGTTATATTAGCGGAGCAAAATCCACGGTGTCCGGAGTCAGACATTTCGGAAGCGACGGCACGAATCACACGCGCGACAAGGAGCATCGTTATAATTGGATACGAGGTGTTAAATCTGCTTGGGTGTGGCCGGTCACACTGGAGTTATGCCCGGCCGCCAATAATCCTCTTCGTCGCGAGCGGGCTGTGTGTAACGCGTTACACACAGGCGCAACGCATCACAGAGCTGACTAACGCGCGCAAGGGGGAGTCTATTAAATTACAGCGTGCGGCCACGATGTAGAAAGTAGGTAAGCGATATCCTCTTCTAACGCGAAGTGATATCGCGGGCGTACATTGGAAAACCAACTGACAAGCGTCCAGTCTCGTTGACGAACGAAATTTAATAACGGAAAGAATCGCGAAAGACACACGCGAAAAGATAGAGAGAAGAAAGACGCGTGTATTTTCTTTAAAACAAAATTGCCGTTATGTTATAATTAATAATATTTTGCGACACTCACTTTGTGTGCGTTCACACGAATAAGTCGTAAAACTGTGTGAATAGAAGTCTCATTAAAAACGACAGAAAAATACGACGTGCAATTTATTTGCAAGTCGAAATTCCCAATGTATATTCTGACGTATTGGTCGTCGCGGCTCAAGTATCTCCGAGCAATGCCATTTACCAATCGTTAATGGTAAAATCGATTTGTGGGCCTGTTTAGCCGATATCCGCAACATCGTCCGAGCGCGCGCGTTGCGCTTAATGGGCAACGAAAATCTCTACACGCCTCGAAGGCCTCGGTCCCCGGCTGGTTGAATGGAGCAAAGGTCTCAGAAGCGGGTTCATTACAAGGCTATAAACGCGCGTTATAAGGCCGTAAGGATGCGCGGCAATTACTTAAGAACTAATCAGCCGAAACCCGGGCAGCTGTCCATCAAGAAATCATCGACCTCGGGGCCGAATGGCTCTGCGGCGTGTAACTTGCAAACACAATACTCATTGAGAATTCTCGATTCTTTCTCTGTCTCTTTCGCTTGCCGTAATTGAAAAATACGTACGTAGTAAGATACCAAAGTTTTCGACCTGACTGTAAAAGATCTTTTATTTTTCTTTAATTCAAAATTTTTTCATTTTCCCTCCGTGTTCAGAAAAAAAATTTCATAAAACTATATTTTTACAAAATTAAGGTTTTTTTCTCTTGAATTTTTTGTATTCGAGAATCTTGGATCACACGGCGTAAGGCAGAATCCTTATAAAAAATATTTTACAACGACTGTCGATGTGTCGCAGATCTCTAATGAGCGAGATGTTAGATTGCGCTTTCAACGAGAAAGCACTTTGAAGAGAGAGAGAGCAAAAGTGGCGGCAAAGCGCGATTTGCGTAGTTAAAGGATCGTTTGGAGGATGCGCGAGGGGAAACGAGAAGAGGCGAACGAGAGCGAAGAGCTGACAGTCGAACGAACGGGTCAAGATCGGGCGAGAGAGACTGACTGAAGTATAATCAGGTTTCGACTGAGTCCGCGGCCGCGTGTAATAACAGTAATCCCTCCCTGCGCCGGTAATTTGGCCGTTCGCTCAAAAACTCCAAATTATAGAAGCTGCTGTCATTAGGCTACGGCGCAGCATCGCGCTGCGTTCTCGCCCAGCTTCTTCCCCGAAGCCGGCGGATTTTTAGGGAAACTCGACAGCGCGGACTTCACGTCCGATCGTTAGCGATAAAGTTCTCTTGACGTTGACAACCCCCGCGGCCTCAATGTTCCGCACGGCGCGCAACTTCGGCATCGAAGTTGCGCCGAAGTTGTTCCCGCGCGCTGCGTGGTACTTGTTGTTAGAGTTAAGTAGCTGTCAAAGAAGATCATGATGCGATTTTCGAAGCAAAGATAATTGGCGGGCAGAGAAGAGAAAGGAGAAAGCGAAATATGTGGCGAGGCCAAGATTTGTCAGGAATCTCTGCGCATTCTCAATTTTAACCTCGCGTATAAATTTTGTAAACTGTTGTTATTATTATTATTATTATCTATCGTACTAATGAATAATTACACATCACGACGTCAAAACAATGTTAAACTTGTGTGTACGGAAAAACTAATATTGAAACACACACACGCACGCTCAAACAATATTAATAACTCACGTGCACGTCGGTTATATACACAGCAGTTATAAAGCTATCCCATTGATCGTCGTATTTCTCGATAATTTATTCGCGGATCGCGGGTGAAACAAAGCGACACGCACCACTCGCACCGGTGGAATTTGCGGAATGACGGCCTAGACTCGGGTATATATTCGCCAAGGTGCATTCGCCTAGGACCGGCGGTGCCTGAGGGAAGGACTTGTCCGATCCCAAGGAGCCAAAGCAGCAGAAGAAGAAGAAGCGGGGAACGAACCAGCCTGAGATACCCCGCGGGCATTATCTGGCGCAGAAAGAGAGAAAGAACATCTCCGGTCAGCTTTCTCACCCTCCCTCCCCGGCGTTCCTCCCCTCGTTGCATCGTATCAAAGATGCGACTCGAGGGGAAGGAAGATCGTATGCCTCGAACGACCGTTTAAAACTCCATTACGCCCGTTCGTGATCCTCGCGCGATCACGGGGTACGCTCCTCACCGTGGAAGGATCGGAACTGGGAAAGGGTTCGGTACGATTACTCAACGTGACACGTCGGTTCCAGAGCTACGAGGGAGGAAGAGCCCCGTGTCTTCAATCTCGACGAACTGTTGGAGTCGTCGCGCTCCTCGTTTGAGTTTGGAAAAGAATTTAAAATTCTCAGATTTAAAAAAAAATGCCGACACGCGATTATTAATGCGCGTTTTGTCTGTTTGAAAAATCGAACAATCGGCATACAATATCTTCCTGAATTTGCAAACATTCACCGTCTTTCTCAAAACGCACGCGATCGTCAAGCGCGTTTTCCTCGAGTCAGGAAAAAACGCGTGATTCATTAATTAAAAAAAAAAAAATCCTCGCGCAGCTCCGAGCTTGGCGCGGCCTTGAAAAATTAATTCAGCAGATAAATCACACCTTCTGCCTTGCTACACTTTATGAAGACATTCGAAGCGGGCACACACAGAAACGCGTCGTAGTCGAGTGGTTGAAGTTAATGGTCGTACCCCGTATACGTATCAGTGGCTAGCCTTCGCACACGTTCGCCTTGAGATCGCGCGGCGAGTCGTTCTCTTGGAGATCGCGGCGCGTCACCGCCGCGGATTCATTCCGAGGTTAACAAGGTTGCGGAAGAGACCGCGAAGAGTCCGGGACTCGGGAGAAAGAGAGAGTCCCCGACTCTCGGCAGATCTCTCGGTCTTCCGCTTCCACGCAATCAGCCAGTCCGCTCCATCTCTGTCGGCTTAGCGTATATACGACTACCCTACACGCGCTTTCTTTTCAGCTACCTCGAACGAGCCTCGCGCAACCCCCTCGCGATTCACGTACACGAGACTCACACATATCGGATACGCGAACGAAAAAAGACGAAGAAGCACCTGCGGGTCGTCGCGAGGGGATTAAGAGCTTACCAGATTGGTGCGGATTGCCTTAATTTCTCAAGCAACGTGTCCGAGCGATATTCCGACCGCGATCCCGAGGCGAGGAGATGAAAAAGTTTGCCGACGCGCGCGGCTTACTAATGTAGCAATGGTGTCCGTATCTTTCCGACTCGATTACGCGCTCCAATGTGATGTGACTTTTGTGAAATGCCGCAAATCGATTGCGTAAATGTTTGTTTAATTATTATTGTAAGACGTCGAAGAAAACTCTGAGCAATATAAATCTTTAATCGCGAGAGAAAACAAATCTATCAAAATAATTGTAAGAAGCTAAAAGCTGAAAGTTCAAGTGGTTATTTGTCTGATCATCTACATATATTTGCTCTGTTCACACAGACACTTCTTAAAGCAATCAAGCTACCGAACTACGGAACAATAGTGGAGCACTGCATTCCTATTATAAGCGCTGCCAATCTTAATTCGATTAACGCACGCGAGCTTGATTAAAAGTAACAAAACTTCGAAGATACCGATCATCAATCTAACTCAGCCACTTCGACTTCGGTGTAGCATTAAAATATCACGCGTGGAGAAAAAAATAACAAACAAATCTATAAATTAATAACTCCGTAAAAACTCTCGATTTTGATTTTGTTAAACTAACGCGCGCAAATTGCTCTCCGAGCAAATTGCATTTGAGTTAAATTGCGCTCGGAGTGTTTTGTAACGATATTGCAAAGCAAATAACCGTCGTCTAAGCGATTTGCCAATAACGTGGAAGCGTGTGCCGTAAGTGAAGGTATATTGGATTAAAATTTCCTCTCGCGCGAATATAACCGCGCGTATAAAACCAACTGGATAGAAAACGCCTAAATTGGCGTGAGACAGGAGGAACAAAGAGGCGCGGGATCATATATATGTTCAGCTCTTCCGATGCGAGAAAAATTACTCTCGATATACACGTGTTTCAGAACAAACAAACACGCGACCGCGCATCTTATTTCAGTCCCCCGGCCGTTCATTGTTAATACGTAACCGCATATCGCCCGACAAATCACAAATGATCGTTCACAGGCTTCTACCTAATTCACCGCGTGTGCATAGAAAACGACGTTCGCTGTAGCGACCTGTACACCTGCAATTTTGCCGGTCATCAGTCGCAACATTACGGACCTAACGACGAGCTTTTTGCGATACGCGCATCTATTTATTGCGCCGTTGCAAATCGTTTTATTGCGGAGGAGACAGATACCTTCTTTGCGATAAAAATGTTATTTTGAGATCGCGCGCTTGAAAAAAACTCGATTTTTTTTATTTTAAAACGTTGAAAGAGAAATAAAAGATCACAGACGATAAAAGAGAAATTCTAAGAATTTTTAGCTCTTATATAGATCGTATATATATAAGTTGGGATATATAACTACTCAACGTAATGACTGTACGATAATAGATATCAAATAGAATCGGCTAATAATGTGTACCGAAGCGTATATGTAAAAAGCGTACCGTTCAGCTGAATGAAGTATGTCTGTGAATCAGTCGTCGTCGACTGGTTAACTTTACGAGCGAACGCACAACTTTACGTGCGAACGCTCGGTTTCGCCCCCATTAGCACCGACTTCGAACGCGTGAATTATATATGCGCCTTAAACTGCGATACTTCGGAGTCTTTCTGAAGCTAATCTGACAGTCCGTTTTTTACATCGCTTTTAAATATAACACGTGCTTCAATTAGATCAAGTTACGCATAAAGTTTTTTCAAACGTTTATCAGTTTTTAACATCATAAATATTTTGACTTGTATGTATTTTACATTTATGTGTACGAGATATGTCTCTGATCGAAGTCCTTGGTTGTATTGTAATACAATAATTTGAGTTATGTCACAATGATTTTCTCAAGTGCATGTACGTGTCTGATTGCGTTATTCTAGTAAAAAAAAAAAAAAAAAAAACGAGAACTATTCTGCGACTCATTGCCAGAGAGTTAAAAAGACCGAAATATCCTACATCATTGCATACAAAACAGCAATCTTCCGCTTCTGAGCCGCAGAATGACGTTCTCGTTTCGACTTGGTATCGATTTAACGGACTTGCACCGACCTCTTTCCGTTCCGACGCCGTCTCTTGGTGGCGTAGACGGTCCCTAGTTGGCTCATGGCGACGGGATTGTTGGGGCCCGATGCCGACGTCGGGGTCGGCATCGGCGCCGAGGTGGGCGTCATCGCGGTATCAACGACGTGAAGGGGTTGAGGGTGTGTGGCGGTCAGGGTGAGCTGCGATCCCGGGGGATAGCATGCCGCCGTCACGTAATCCGTCGGCGCGAGGGACGCGGTCGGTGGTCCGCAGATCCCGGCGATTCCCGGTGCACCGCCGCCCCCGCTGCCACCACCGTTGCCGCCACCACCGCCACCGCCACTACCACCGCCGACGACGACGCTGCCGCCGCCGTCGCCGCCGACACCACCGACACCGACCACCCCCAGCCCCGCCGAGGCGGCTCTGTCCAGCGCGTACACCGTGCAGACCGTGACGCCCCTTGCCTCGAGCGACGACGCTACGTCATTCTCTGTCACCGTCGGTGCCAATGCCACCAGCTGCTGGCGTCGGGGCACTTGCTCCTGATGACACCGCCACCGTACGCGCGCGGCTGATTACGACACGCGGCAGCTGCGACAGCTGTTGCCGCTGCAAATTCGCCCTGTCGAGCAACGCCGAACGGTATCCCCCGTGAAGACGAATGGCGAGTCAGAATTAAGCGCGTTTTCTACAATGTATCACTCATCGAGTCACAGTTTCTTCAATGATATTTACGTTAGAGAGAAAACTGTCACCGAAATTGTCAAGTTTCAGAGTCCTGGCGTCGTCAGAAAATCCTTAGGGTTGGTCTGACTCGGCCATCGACTCGACGATAATGTTCTCGACGCCGATGTGAAATTCGCGACACACCGTACACCGTGTAAAATCATCTTTCCACCTCGATTTAACACACGAAACGAGTTCACTGTCGCCGAAATAGCTAGTCATTCACCTACTCAAAGAGTCAGCGATGTCAGCACGAAACACTCCACGAGGAACGTCACCAACGTTCGGAAATCAATAAAAAAATCACATGGTCTCAGGTCACTGAAGCGTTTAACGTAGAATGGAAACGACTTTATTTTTCTCGGTGTACTGGACGATTTGCGCGCTTATCTCATTCTCTCACTGCAGATTCACGCAAAATTTCACTCTCACTGCTTCGACGACCACCGACACTAACCTTCTCGACACCCGGTACCTCTCAATATTACTGTCATCCGGTTGCGTGACAGTCACATAACGCGGTATCGCAGTGTATCTCTGACCAGAACACTTGAGACACCGCGACGAGAACTCGCTCGGACCCGAAGCCGGACACTTATCGCCAGACTTTCCTGATCTGATCGCGTCACGTGTGCTAATCCGCGTCCCTCTCTCGCGCTCTCCCTCTCCCTCTCCCTCTTGGTGTCAAGTCCCTCCTTCCTTCTTGTCTATAGCAAACGGGAGAGAGAAAGTTTCTTCCCCTACCTTCTTCCTTCACCCTCACGATCCGTCGGAGCGAATTGATTGACGCGAACTACCGACCGATCCTGCGAGCCGCTCGAGATCCGTCAGTCTCGGGATATTTAGCCGCGATACGCCTCGGCAATGCTAACAATCCGGAACTTGGTAAATGTATGCTCGCGAGGCCTAGTGGGTAGATAGGGTAAGGTGGCGGAATACCCTGACGGGTTCGCGGAACGAGCGCGAACGATGCGGTGCTCGCTTCGTAGAAGCGTATCGTGTACTGGCGAACCTGCCGGGCGTAGCATAAGTCAGGAGAGAGCGTGGCATAGATGCGAAGAGTGGAGGCGCAGGTCGGTGGTGGTGGGCCCGGTAGAGGAGTGTAAACTTCCATGGGTCGGCCGGGCAGACCAGCCAGCCACCAGCTTCTATCCACTTGGTGACGCAGAGGGTCACCTTGCTGCACCCCTACCAGCGTCGCATGCCACGCCCACGAGAACGTCGAAGCGACCAATCGCGGTTCCAGCATGGCGCCACCGACCTAGCATCGCGGAACCGCCGAACGAGCGATAGCATCGCGCGCGCCTCGGGATTCCACCTACTATACCGGCGTGCTCTTCCTTTTTCCTCCCGCGTCCTCCTCCCTTGCACCGAGTCCGCGAACCTGCACCTATCTGCTCTCGGAGACGATCACTGATGCAATTCGAATCATTGACTAAACCGAACTGGTCTTGATCGACTTGACATGATTCGAAAACTGTTGACATTTACGAGAGTTGGTTAATGATGAAAATAGTTCAATAGAAGTAAGATGTAAATAGATGATTAGAACAAGGGAGGAAAATCTATCTAATACGAATGAGATCAGTTTTCTTAATTCTATACAGTTTTCTGAAAGTTTTCCGTCTTAATAATCGTAGCTGTACGCATCAAACTGTTACATTTTTCTAATTCTAGACAATTTTTCTCTATCGCCAACTGCATCGAATTCGTTCGTCTAAACATTTGCATCGTAACACGGGGAGTAAATCGATCGTTTCGTAATTCAATTGCAGACTACAAAATACATAAATTGCCAGTCGTACTGATAAGCCGGAAGAGCGAAACAATAATGTTCCGCGATCGTTGCCGATTTCCGTGCCACGATCCACTTGCTCCTCCGTTCTGATGAGTGACGCGTGTACTCGTCACGTTCCTCTTATCTGAAGAGGAACGGCTCTTCGTGAACGCTATCTGATCGCGAGACATGAGCGATATCACCGCGTCCAGAAACGACAGTAGTTACATCGAGTACCGATATCGACTGTACGAAAAGAGACACAGATGTGTCTTCCGATGTGAAGACGATTTCTCATGCACTTCGATATATACGTCCCGTAAACCGATATATTGGCAGACCGGGTGTGTGCTGGAAAACAAGTTTGTCCGTAATCGAAACGCTTGGACGACACGCAACATATTGCGGTTGTCGATGATATTCTGTGTGTTATCAACGACGATGCATCAAGGTAGTTTCTGAATTTTATTGTTGCAACGTTAGTTTTTCAGAGGTTTATTCGGCAAACTCGCGCGATTTTTATTCGTCTCTCGTGAAGAATAACAAATATAATAAAAAAAACTCTAATTTTGTAATGAGTTTTATCCGAAGATAATTAACTTTACTCCATGTTTCGCAAAATCTATATTTTATTCGTGATTTTTCTCTCAGTCGGTTAGTTCACGCAAAATATTTTTATATAATGTAAATTGATATTTCTTCTCTATGCACATAACAATTAAAAACGTGTTTTTATCATATCTACATCTCCCAAATCTGGTCGAGTGGTCTTCTTTAAAAAAAAAAAATTAAAAACAGCCGCGACTCGCTTATTAACTGAGTGACAAACATCACGCCCTCAATCTCGTTTTAATTACGCATTGCAGCGCCTTTTTTTACAAAGAATCTCATTCGCGTTAAAACCTCATTTCACGCAATGCAGCCCTCGAATGTCACGCGGATGCTACCCGCGCGTCGCTGGAGCTCGTTACACGCGAGACTCGCGACGGCACCTACCCAGGCTCTCGGTTCTCCGCAACTTCAATCTCTTTCCTGCCGCGTCTTTTCCACCGCGCATTCCGTCACACATGTCCTGTCCCTTTTCTCTCGTCTGAGTCACGCAAATTCGGGCACGTACGGTCTGTTTGTTTCTCCACCGGAATCGAGAGATCTGACAACTTTTATTTTCGTCTGCCGACGCGCACGTAATGCGCATCGATACTCCTTTAATTACGAAGCGTAACGAGTACAACACCGACACGCTTACTTTTTCATACGTGTGACAAAAAACTCCGAATAATCGGCGTACAGATGTGTGTTCAAATTAAATATAAAATATATACGAGAAAAATAATATACACAATAGTATGAAAAATAGAAAAAAATAGAAGTCGCAGAACAGAAGTCTGCGAAAAATCGACACATGACGTGATACGATCGCAAAAATTATCCAGAGTTTACTCGCAGTGGAAAATTGTGAGAAGCTGGCTTACGTAAAATTCCTTCATTGTTACGAGAATCACATACGACAGTGTTACGCGAGAAGATCTTGTACCATATAATTTACAATTATAATTTGCCCTTGCTGTGAAATATCAGATCAGCGGTTGTCACAGACTCAAACTCTGAGAAGCAAACATATTTTTTTCTCGGACTTCGTCGAAGGTTAATTTTCCGAAAACTTTAAACAAGATTTCAACGTAATTTATTAACTCTGTCCGTTTACGCAATTGTTTCACGTTCTGTGTTATCGCAAAAATATTCCAATAGATAAAGATGTTTGCTCGCTAATATGCTGCGCGTCACTAAACGGTGCACTTTGCGGTAAAAAAACATTTATATGACATTTTGCCGTTAAAACTGCACTTTTAGACAACGCTAGGTATCGACACACGTACAGGTGTTTGATGGTGTAGGAATCAATCTCCCGTGAGGAGAAATTATACGTGTAAAGAATTTTCTAGAATATTATACAGCAACGGCTATACAGCACGTGTGCTTTCGGTTTAGTTCGTGAACGAACTACCGGTAAACATCGTTCGTAGACAATCGGGCTTGCCGAATTTTACCGATTCACGAAAAACAAGTGCCGACAAATAGCGAACACGGCAGTCGCTGGCAAGCAGTCAAGAGAGTAGTATTTTTGTCAATTGTAACCGCGCACCAAAAAGACTTTATAGAACAACAGTCAGTGAATTTTTTTAGTTGTGGTGTAAATTCAGTGGTGTAAATTCAGTGTCGTTTTATATCGACTCCTCTACATAAGCTTGAATCCTTACAGACAAGAGTCATTTGCAAGTTGCGCGCAGTCAGTACTTATGCAAACCGCGTAATAAAACGATTTGCACTTTATCTGTGCAAGAGAATTTTGCGAGAGACAATGAAGAATCTTGTTCGCACATTTTACGCTAACGGTTTTGTCGAAAATTTACGACAAGTTCCGTAGATTGAAAATTGTTTTTGTACACGAGACAATAACACGATATAAACAAACATCTTGCTTCTGAGTTAATATTACTATGTAAATATACAACTTTTGTGGCAAATATTCGTCTTTTGTGTTACTTAGAAAAGTGAGTTTTCTCTGCAAAGATTTTGAACTACATGATAGAATTTTAATCGACCGAAAAATTAAGATTTTCGAAAAGTCAGTTTTCGAAATAATTAGTTCCGACACATTTTTGTGATTTATTTTATCTTTTTTTTTAAATCTCACGTAAGAAAATTCTTTTGAACGTAATACGTTTGCCATCTATCGGCAAGTTCTTGGACTATATCCCTCCAATGTTGTACGATAAAACACAACGTGTATACCTGCCGGTAGGCTCCGCACCTGCCACGATCTGATAATCGCTCGCGTTCAAATTATTTTTATCATTGAGATGCAGCCAAGATTTCTTTATTTTTAAGTTTATTCGATATTATTTCACTAATAAAATTAAATTTTGCCGTTTAATTGCATCTTCAGGGCTTACTGTGCAACTTATAGACAAAATGTTACTAATTTTTTAATTAATTTTAAATGTTACTAGAAATAATATATATCCATAATTAAAAATCTCAATTGTTTCGGAACATTTTTTGCATATCGATAATTACTTCCTCGCATCTGTCATTATTAGCTTTCGCAATTGCGGCGACAGAGAGAGATCAAAGAAATCGCGCTTAAATTCCGCGAAATCAAAGGAGAGAGAAACGCCATAATTGCACGTTGTAAGTTGCGTTTCCGTAGAGGTGGAGAACGCGGGGAACGAGCGATTTCTGTACGCGGTTTTCCGGGAAACTTTTTCCTCGCGTCACTCCAATCACGCGCGATTTACGAAAAAAAAAGAGACTAAAAACACGGAACGGTGACGGGGGGGTAGGAAACCGCGATCGGGCCGTCGTCGTCGTCGTCGTCGTCTATCGCTATTTCGTGCCTCGGAAGTAATGGGCGCGCTGAGGATAATGGGCGAGCGTACAACAACGAAAGCGCGGCTAACAATGCAAAAGTGAGGCTTAATTAGATAAATCATTGTTTTGAAACGTGAGCCCGCAATCAGGGCCGCAGCTAGCCGGCCGCAATTGATGCAAGCGATACCGTCGCTGCGCCAGCGCGACACGGCCGCGCACTGCTCGTAATTGCGTGCTATGAATAATTACTTGTACACTATATAGAGCTGACCGGAGGTAGCCCGACTGCGAGAGGCGGTACGATCGCGCGCCACGGCTCTTTTTTACATAATATTATCAGCATTGCCGAGTCTATAGGGGGGTTACCGAGGCGGGGTGGTTTCGCGTTATCGAAGATATAGGCGCGCGCTATAATATCAATACCACTCGCAAGCGGCGAGTTATTCGAATACTCGTCCGTTTGCATGGAAGTGAAAAGAAATGTGAAATTATTGCAATCGTACATAAGATTCTCGCGAATGTTAAACTCGCGCTCTCGTCCCGAAAAGAACAATCACGACTTCCGAAATTCGGAGCCTCCTTCGTGACGGCGCATCATCCCTCGGCTGCCAATCTTTGCCAAACATGCATATAAACAACCTGTCCGTGGAATCTCGGAGTAACGACTAGTCCACCGCAAAACTCGGCTCTCGTCTTTCTCCGTGAGTGCAGGAAAAGGACGACGAGCTCGCGTTTCTTCCCGCGGACAAATTAATGCAAACAACGCCGCGCGTATGCGTGTTTCGAATTTTGCCTTTACTTTTACGCTTGGCGCCGCCGCCGCCGCCACCACCGCCGCCGCCGCCCGCCGTTCCCGAGGAACATATTATAAGGTTCGCCATCCGACGTGGGCTCGCTCGGAATTCGCAGTTTCTCGACCTGCATCGCGTGCGCTTGTCATTTACAGCGCGCTACCGTGTAATACGCGATGCGCCATGAAAACGCTTTTTCCGCCGCGATCAAAAGCGAGGCGTCGAAAGAAACGTGACGTCCTGTTGAATCGGTGACGAAACTCCTCGTGGAAGAGGACACGGTGTTCCGACGGTGTTATTAGACGCAACGCTCTCTAGCCTTGTCGGAACATCCAGCTCGCGTACATATATACACAAGATTACGCGCATTTTGTCTTTTCGCGGAAGTAAATCAGTTTTCAGATTAAGCTCCGAGAGAGAGAATAAAAAAAAAAAAAAAAAAAAGCAAAAAACGAACTATTTCGCAAGATTACAGAAAAAGCTATGTCTCATTTTCCGCGATTATCTCCGTATATAACAATTGCGTGTGATAATTTCCATGTTTAATTAAACACGAGTAACAAATGGACGACCTCGTTGCGAAGCGGCCATATTTTTATGCTGCGCAAACATACGGCGAGAATTATCAGATCGCTGTGTTATAAATAATGAAGCGTGACACACACGATTTCTGGTTCTCGGTTCACGTTTTAAAAGCTTGTTTTACAATCTATACATACATATCTGTTTCGTTCGATTTTATATACGACGGAATGAATAAATTATAAATTTTTTATTTCCGGCTGTGTACTGCGAAAAGAAACGACGAACATCGATTTGTTTTTAAAGATCTAAAGCGTACCGCCGAACCAAAGACGATTCGAAGACAACGCCGCCGTGTCAAACGAAGATCTGAACTTTGCCATCGCGCACCCTTTCGAATTAACGGCAATCGCCGCCGACAGGTTTTCTCTCGCCTTTGTTGCGATTATTGGGGCCAATATATATATCGGACGGGCGCCAGGCTATTGAACTCCGTTGCGCAATTAAGTGACACAGAATGACACAGAGACCAACGCGACTCTTTTAAAATACCAAGAAATATACGCAGTACAAAACACTTCTTCCTGGACATGTAAGATCGATGCTATTTTGATACAGACAATTTTTTTTTTAACTGAAGAATCTTCAATTTGTTTCTACACAATGAGAACGAAATAATTCTATCGAACTAAAACACAATTTTCCGGCTGCAATCGAACCCAATACAGACGTGATAAATGCGATCTCGTGCATCGCGCAACACGCGAGCGAGCCACACGGTGCGCACCACGTGGCGCGGCACTATGTTATCCCTTCATTATCGAAAAATCATCCATGGGAGATTACGAATCGCAGACCCATGGTTGATCGGCAACGCGAATAGAGAAAAGAACGAAGAGAGAGAGAGAGAGAGAAAGGGAGGCAAGGAGATCTCGAAGAGGCGGTTCTCTTACCTTTACCCTTTATCCGTGTTACGTTTATCTAATTGGCCCGGAACGTACGTTAGCGGGGACCGCAAAAATATGTATTTCCAGAGCCCGGTATCGCGGGACTTTGTGTGTGCGTCGAACCGATGATTATCCCGAGTTTCCAGCGAGCCGCGCGGTGCGCGTTACATTGTTATTATAATGAAACAAGGATAAATACAAGCCGCCGGTACGTGATCGGTGCAATTACCTTCTTATGATGATTTTCGTGGCCGAGGAAACGCGGAGGGAACGAGGGGAGGGAGAGCGCGGAGAGAGAGAGAGAGAGAGAGAGGCGAAAAAGAGAGAAAGGGAGAGGAAAAGAGGAGAGACAAGGCTGGCCGCGCCAGTTCGCTCGGTCCGGAGAAATTATCAGAAATTATGAGCGAAGAAATTGGTAGTCTAGCCCGCGGTTGATTGACAGCCCGGTCTGCCCGGGCAACGTTCCTCTTCTTCTTCTTCTTCTTTGCCTCCCCTTCTCGCCACCCCGGTATCAATCCGAGGCATTTCTGTCCTGGGCATCTCTCTCAGCTCTCTCGCTCTTGCTCCTCTTTCCTTCCGCCACACAGTTGCTCTTTCCTCTGCCGCTTGTCCTCTCGTCCCCCTTGTTTCCTTCGCGAGAAACCGCGTTTTTTTCCCTCCTCGATTGTCCCTCGGGACGCAAACGGATAATCCCATGTTGGGAAAGTCATTACGGAACGATACCGGAGACGCACATGTCGGGAAAGAAACAAAGAAGTCTCTTCTCCTCGCTAAAATTGTCGTCGATCGCACACGACGACGAGGCCGGCTGCTGCTCGACGACCGAAAACGGCCGTTCCGGGAAGAATGGCGAACGAATAATTTAATAATTTAATTAAGTTAGACGAACAATTTGAATGCGAGACGGTGAGGAATAATGAAGAAAGGAATTTCTTCGAATAGAACAATTAAATAAAGTTGAATCGTAAAATAGACGGTTCAGAGCGAGAAAGAAAGTAAATTCGAATAATATGCAAGATTTGTTAAAACAAGATTGCAAGCTCGCTCGAAGTTTTGAAACGTTCCAAGTAAGAGATGGAAAATGGATATAAGTTCGCATATAACAATCGGAAGTATCCATCACAGTGCCGACACATGCTCAAGATGGCCGCGTCTGCAACCTGACTGCAATAATTAAAGTATTTAGTGTAGCTTCCTTTCCAACTGATGAAATCTCGCCACTTCAGCACACACGAGACCTTTTTCTCAGTAATGGCAAAGCATATGTTTTCACGTTTTTTCTTCGAAATACACGCTTTGCATAGAAAGCAAAATTTATACACAAACCAACACTTGAAAATCAAACTCTCTTTTTCTCTCTTTTCGTATCTTCTCTAATGCAAAAATTAAGTCGCGATAAATTTCAAAAAAAGTTGTAACATATTAAATGAAGACGTAGAAAAGTAGTTTAATTTTTTTGATCTATTAAAGAACGCAAAAGAGGAATAAATATTGCAATTTCGTATAATTTAGGCCTACGATCAGTCATTTCGCGTATAAGTTTTTTTCTCTCTCTCTCTCTCTCTCTTGGTCTGAAACTTTGGTCTAAGGAACGTTCGTGGAGATATCGCGATTGAAATTGCGGTGCCGGAACAACACGAAACTAATGCGCGTCTCTCATCTGATCGATACCACTTTTCAAACTTGGCGACTCCGCTGCTCTTACGGCAAATTACTCCGGTGTAACGTGATTATCGAAGCGCGCGATCGGCCGATTCAAATGTCAAGGCTGGAATAACATTACAACAATATTTGCATCGCGCATTGCACATTGCACACACACACGCGCGCGCGCGTTGTTGACTTTCAATTTATTGAGATATAATAATATGACGTTTTGAAATAATGGCGTTATTTAGAAAGCGAAGTATTAACTTTCGTATCCTTTGAAGAACGATGTGTCACACAAAAGACGCCCCCGTCTCAGAAGCGACGTTGAGAGGGTGAGGAGAAGAAGAGCGGACCTTGAACTGACCTGAAAGAAGCGCTTCTACGGAATGATTGCGCGGAATGGGACCACGGGATTCGGCGTAATTCCTTAACAACCCAATTTCACGATATAAAGGAGTCGGGACGCTATATAATGCCGCCTCTGCTTCCTTCCCGAGAACTCTGTCCCGTCGAGAAGCTGTTTTGTGTTTTCGGGGAGGTCCAATAAAGCGCAGCGCCCGAACGACGGTGTCTCGATGTAAAGAGATGTGCGCCCACGGCCCTAAGATCACGCGTATGTACAAACTGGGCGGATAAAAATCGGTCCCGGATTTAGACGCGTAATCGATTCGATTACGGACGTCGCGAAATATTTAGCTGTGTGATTTAAAAAAAAATTTGACTATAACTTTGCGAAAAAAAAATCTCTTCCGTCGAGAATGTTGCGACACATAAGACTGACACATGTTGCGCGCGAAAACGAAATAATGGGATTTCTTGAAGCACGTGAAGAGAATTCTCGCAGGAAAAGCAATAGCGAGTCGGCGTTTTCGAGCCGGATGACGGCAGAGGAATTGCAAGAGCGGAGGTGCGATAATGAATAAATTGGCGGCAAGTATAATGAGAGTTATATAGCCGGGATGAAAGGATCTACGAGCGGAGCGGTCTGAAGGTCATCTCGTGAAGCACGATACGCAATTCCTCCGTTATTTAAATATCTAATTTAGATCGCCGACATTGTCTTCGGGAGAGAGAGAAAAAAGGAGATGCGCTAACATGAAAATCACCAGAGCGCTTCGATCAAACATCCTACATCTGTTCTCTCTCCACACACGTTCCGAATATATAAAATATTATTACACGGAGGATGAGCGCGCGCGCGCGCGCGCTTCTATCGCGTTATCAAATAATTGAGAAGAAGATACGACATGTTCATTATATTTTGTATCTGGCACTTGGAAACAGAAACGCTTGTTTAACGAAGTAATTAAAAAAAACAAAAAACATTATTCCACTTAAGTGTCCGAGTTTTTTTTTGCGAGAGCAAGTTTTTTTCTCTTTTGACAAACAGTGCAAATTATTAATGGAATTGTGTAACAGATCTTTGAATGATTACTGGAAAATGTCTCTCGTGCTACTTAATCTCTCAGAAATCGCCCTATCGATTTCAGCGCGTATCCGACACGTATGCTGCGCTTAATTACAGTATATGCTGACTGTATAAACACACAAATATGTGTAAAGCAAATATCGTGCGTTGTGGATGGTACACGCCATCCTGATGACTTATCAATGAAAACGGTCGTGAAAAAGAGATGCGGAAAATTCTCCATGCAATGCAATAAACGTAAAATTTATAGACTATATGGTAATCGAGGTTTTGCATATCTCGCCAGAAAAATCTGTTTGAGAAAGAATGACATCAATCTTCTCCTTTTCTGCAATATAATTTAAAATTTATCTCTCACCCATTCTCCCTTTAAAAGAAAAGAATCTTTGAGTTCACGAGAGAAAATGTATTTTAGAGAAAACAATGTTTTTTAAAGCCGAAATATCTTTTTCTAAAAAATCTAAGAGATAAAAAGTGTTTGATAGAGAAAAAGAAAGAGAGAAAGAGAGTTCGTTTTAATATCTCGGCGCACGTTTTCGCATAAAGATTTAATGACGTTTTACTCAACACAATCTACCGCTGTGAAACTTTTATGAGAGAGATCTTGCGCCATAACGATCTGATACTGATATAAAAGTTCTGTAATGTTTTGCAAAATTTACATTCAAATCGTAAATAAATTTTATTGCATCTGATTCTTTGAATCTCCGACGGCTACCAGCTGCCGTCGGCCGTGTCCGAGACGTAAATTCACATTTATGTAAAAAACTAAACGAATTTTATTGCCTGTCAAGCAATCAAAAAATCTACATGTCGATAATGAAGACTAAATAAAGTTAAATAACTGACAACTAAACATCAATTAACGACAACACGATTTATCTCTTCATGATTCATGTAAACGTTCTCTCATCAAATCTAAGATCTAAGATCAGAAACAACGAAAACTAACAGCAAAATTATATTACAGAAGAAATAAATGTATGTTGTCATATGTTGTTTCTATTCAGACCGCGAATTGCGATTGTCAACACAATTTTTCTCGCACAAGTAAATGACGAGAAAGTCTTCTTCGATTCATTGTCTGAGAAAAACTCGCACAGAACCATACGTATCCACTTGTTCGAGTTAATAATTATCATTAATCCGCTAATTATCAGCTGAGTTCTTTTAATAGCTGGAAAATGCGGCAACGTTTAATGGCCGGTGTCACGGATGTCATGTTGCCCCAGTTCTCAAACATTCAGTTTTCTGACAAGTTGCACCGCGCACATGTACGTAACATTTGTTTTGAAAAGATTTAAAGGCTCTTCTATTTGTAAAATTATATTTTGCTCACACACACACAAATCGCAAAAACGTATGGAAAAATTTAGGACTTTTTGTGCAATATGTTGATTAATAAACTTCTAAACGTCTCCCGCGACACGAAATAATTAAGTTTTAAAAGCTCACAGTTTTACACATTTGCATTTTCACGATATCGGTATCGCTGAACTTTTTCCCGTGGAAAGATTTTTTCTGACGATAAATTGTTACAGTACACCGCATACTCTCTTTCCGTACACTCTAGTTACTTTTGTGTGTACCGCAAAAAAAAAAATCTAAGAGAACAGAGAGCTATTATATCAAACTCATAGAAAGCGGTGTTAAATATATGTTGCAATATATGCGAGATGACGGATAATTTTCCAAATGTAGGGCGAATAAGTAAGTAATTAGTGTGTGATACGATTAAAGTCACGTTCGAAACGAAACGAACTATTGCGTGATGTACACCTATTTTTATCGCAATTAAACACTTAAAACGCGCGCAAGCGCATAATCCATATAGCGCGACATCTGATCGTTCTTGACGTTATTTCCTCTATGCTGGCGACGTACGTAACGCCTTTATAATAATTTTTGAAATAAATAATATAGAAGAGTCGTTTCTTTCGAAGAGTTGCACCTAAACATCGTAAAAACTCACTCAAACTTTAAGCGCGAGAAATGCCGATTTTCTTGAAAAAATACATTACCTCTCAGCGAGATAAGAAGATGTCGTTTTTCTTTATTACAAATGCGTCGTAAGAGTTGTTTTACGAGAAAGCATTTTGCGAAGATACAAAATTGCGCGTAACCGCGCGGCATCCGACGATTTTCAGAATATTAAAAGCGACTTGCATCCCGAGAAAATAACAGCGACAGCAACATATTTAAATTGCATCACTCGGCCGCTCTTTCGAATCCACGTCGGGTATAACTCTCCGTTATTTTCCCTTGGTTTTTCGATGAATAAAACATGGCGGCGGCAGATCCGGGACGCGATCTTCTCGTTTCTTGACGTTTAGCTGATCGTCAGCCGACGTCGAAAATTATTCCAGTTCGTTCGATGCCGGTAGCTGGAATGGGCCTCACGCTAGCCAGAAGGAATACGCTTATTTCTTCCCTGAATGCGGAGGAACGGTCGATAGATCGCTGAAGGAATCGCGC
>QVOA01005679.1:0-23255 GCA_014825685.1 Pseudomyrmex cubaensis | reverse complement strand
TGTGGTGTACGCATCGACAAGTCGCTCGTTGACATCGCTACGTAGTTGTCAATGAGCACCACAGTGGACATTGCGCTGACTTACGGGGCTGCAAATCGATTACACATTTTCTTATGGGCCTGGCCGCTCTCAGGCTTCTCTCTGCTGAAACTAGCGTCCCATGAATTCGCACCTTTATGGGCCTGGCCGCTTTCAGGCTTCTCTCTGGTTTTGTAAACAGAGCTAAAAGGTACTAGGAACTTTTTAAAGTAGAAGGTTTGCTACATTACTTGAAGAACGGATATGATACACGATAGTGAATTTGAATAAACGACAAACTAGGTATACGTGGTTATGTGACGAGAGCGTTTTTGAAGGCCTTCCGCTTTACTTCCTTAGCATACACGTATGTTAAAGTTACATCAGCGGAAGAACAGATCTTTTTGTGAATGGAAGCGCGACAGAGAATCACGATGACAGAGAATAATCGAAAAATTTCTGTAAACAAATGGATCTCGAGAATTGTAATTGCCACAATTGTTCTGCTCATTATTCTAAGTTTCCCGGCTATCTGCAAGGCTGCCGACGAGCCAAAAAGTTACAAATATACCAAAGAGGCTAATGAGAATCATTTGAAGCAAAAGCGACATTATGATCACGATCACGAACATCTTCACCTGGATCATGGACACGATCACAAGCATCTTTACTTGGAAGACATTCCACAGAAGAGTCACAACATCATTCTTCAAGCTGTCGGATCGACTTTGATCATATCCGCGGCTCCTTTCTTTATACTGTTCTTCGTTCCACTTGACAATACCGAACAACGTGAATCGCTGCTGAAAATTCTACTAAGCTTCGCCTCTGGTGGTCTGCTGGGTGATGCATTTCTTCATTTGATCCCTCACGCAATGGTCCCTCATTCGCACAAGTCGGAGCCACATTCCCATAGTCATGAACATAGTCATGAACATAATCATGAACCTCATTCGCATGACATATCTGTTGGATTGTGTATATTGTCAGGAATAACTGTGTTCCTGATAGTAGAAAAGGGAGTACGCATCATCAAAGGTGATCATGGTCATTCCCACAATGTTGAAAAAGAAAACAAATCATCCGAGAAAAACAAGGAGAAAAAGAATGGCAACAAAGCAGTCTCCAAAACACAAGAGACATCTGGCAGTGACTTAAAAATTGCTGGCTACTTGAATCTGGTTGCAGACTTTCTGCACAACTTCACTGATGGACTGGCCATAGGAGCCAGTTATATGGCTGGAACTAGTATTGGTTATGTAACAACGCTCACGATTTTGTTGCATGAGATTCCACACGAAATCGGTGATTTCGCCATTCTGATACAAAGTGGTTATAGCAAGAGAAAGGTAAAGCAAACTAATACAAAAATAATCTTGAACTCAAGCATATTCGCAGTTGCAAGGAATAATTTATTCTCATGACTGCATTTTTCTCAAGTTTAATCTTTAAGAACTAACTTTTTTAACAGGTTTGCTTTTGTTCACAGGCTATGCTGTTACAATTAGTAACTGCTATAGGAGCTTTGTTAGGAACGTTTGTTTCTTTATTGGCAGAAGGAATGGGTAAGAGAACTTCAGCCTTAATTCTTTGCCTGCAAACATAGATTTTTCAGACTTAATCAAAAATTGCGCATTGTTTCTAGAAAGAATTAGTTTTTTTTTTAACGCTTATATCTTAGATACTAAAGATTTTTTCAATTTGTTTTTTTATTGACGCAGAATCGTTCAAACTTTTGATTCAAAAAACAAAATTTTAAAAATATTGATTCTTCACGGAGATTTTCGATTTTAAAGATGCATGGGTTTTGCAGACTTAGTCTGTCTAACTTGTATGTCATTTTTGAAGTCTGCAAACGAAGGGTTAAGATGAGAACAATCATCTTGTTCTCTGACGCACATTCCATTTAATCTTAATTTGGTTGTTCCAGGTGATCTTGCAACAAAGTGGATTCTTCCGTTTACGGCAGGAGGTTTTATTTATATCGCAACTGTTTCCGTAATACCGGAGCTTCTGACCGCAACAAAACTTCGGCAATCGATTATGGAGATCTGCGCACTTGTTTTCGGAGTATATATGATGGTGCTCATATCGGACTTTGAATAGGAGATATACTTAAAAAAGGTTTCATACTTTGATTTTCATTTTGTTCATTCTCATTAAGGTCTAAACAAGAATCTTGCGTCACTTAAGTAAGTAGTCAAACAAAAGTGCAATTTAATAAAATTTAATTGTACGACTGTAAATAATTATAATTCTGCTAAAAAAATACCAGGAAAAATAGCATCAATAGCACCAATTTATTTTTCGTTAAAAAAAATACCAGTAAAAATATCATTAGCACCAATCATTTTATGTTGTTGTCACTTTCTACTGTCATGATCAATCATTGCATTTATTTAAAATGAGTATGATTGTAATATTTTATAGATATGATTGTATATTTTATAGATATACATATTGTGCTATGCCTTATTTTTCTATGAAAAGTTTCTTGCAATTTTATGTATACTATAGAACTTATACCTAGTATAAGACAATATATTGTCTTAATCTTAAAATCTACACATATATTTTTTGTTTCTCTCAAACTTTTTCATTTAAACTAAAAAGTTTTTTTAGATAATTTTTTTTATGTGCAAACAGTGATATTTGATACATTAGAACTTATATATAATTGTATTTTGTATGATTATATATCATGTCAAAATACACTTAAATATATGAATATATTTGTTAAGACTGTGACTTAATGATTATTTTACTATTTTTACATGCAAATATACACACATACACATCTAGTAAATAAATATATATGTATTATAAAATACAAATATAGTTATAATTAAAAAAATAAAGTACTTTTGTTTCTTTGTACATACATATATATGTATATTTACAACTAAATATAATCTAAATTGCACAAAATTCAGGAATACAGTAATCTTTTTATTTTCTTGAGACATTCATCAGCTTCCAATAAAGTATCATTATCCTCATTTTTTACAGCTATTTTTCTTCCTTTCTGGCACAATTGTCTAGCTTTTTTGTACAGACCTTTTTCCAGATGCATAGTTCCTAAATTTACATAAACTATACTCAAGTAAGCTATATCTGATATTTTTTCTCCTAAAACCAAAGTTTATCACATGTATACAAATCATTACTAAAATTGCAATAATCAAGAGAAGACTTACCTATCTTTACTGCATCAGATAAATATTTGATAGCCTCATCAAGTTCTCCTTGTTTATACTTGGCAGTTGCTAAAGCATTAAGCAAAACTACTGTCTGTTCGTGTTCTTCGCCATATTCCTTTTTACATATGTTGTAAGCTTTGAGATAATAGTTAAATGCTTCCTTGTATAATGATAGTGACAATAACATTTCAGCATACCAATCAAAAGTCATAGCTTGTAATAACACAGCATCATTATCTTCAGGATCTCTTTCAATACGAGATTTCAAGTTATCCATACAGAATTTGTAGCCCAATTCTGCCTTTCTAAATAAACAGATAAATTATATAATTTTCTATAAAGAACTGATCAATAGGAAAAAAAAACTTATAAAAAATTTACTCTATCTCCTTTTGATTTTCGTATACTTTAGCCATTTTCAAGCTTATGTGAATGATTCTCATGTCATCCTGTGCAGCTCCATTAGACATCAGTCTTTGTAAAACTGAGACAAACAACTTTTCCGCCTTTTTGTAATCCTCTTTGTCAAAGGCGAGATTAGCCATTACATCGTAGATGTATGTGACAGCATCGTAATGCTCTATAGTCTGCGCCTGGCGCAACGCTATGTGCAACATTTGTTCTGCCTTGTCAAATTCTCCCTTCTATAAAGGGAAAGCAAACATTGCTGAAACTGTACAAGAGCGAATAAAGTTTTATTCGATCCACTTCGATCATCAATTTATAAAAGACGACTATGAAGAAAATTATATGCAAGGATGTTAAAGATACAATAAGAATAGATGGCAACATGATTGATACTTAACCTGTATTAACAATATGGATCGTTTGATCGTCATAATGACTTCCGGGACTTCTTTCTCAGTGTCTTCGTCAATATCAAAGAGAAAATTGAAGATCAAAGTGGGTAAAGACACAGCAAACAGCGCGTATCTTTTTTTCTGCGACTTGTGACCTTCGTAGAAGCGACATTTTTCTATTGTACTGAGTCGCAAAGGGTTTACGTAAATATTTCTATAAATGTGTACATTGCGTCGAGCATTTGTCGTCGAACGAATAAATTCGATACTTGACAAAACGCATTTAGATACACGAGACAGTAAATTTAACCGATACATTTTGTAGTGATAAATGTGGTAAATGTTTACATACATATTTTACGTGAACCTTTTTTACACTTTCTGCACCTTCAACAGGTCCTGAAGAGACTTTGGTATATACATAGAAGAGCAAAGTGAAAAATAGTGCATCATAGTGCATCAGGAACGATTCAATGCAAACACTTGACGCCAGATGTTTGTTGATGATAAGCTGTGATAAGCACTGCGGTATTTTTTATATCGAAAGGATCAATATCACGAAATAGAAATAACTAGAAGAATAGAAGAAATAATAACAATAGATTGATACTGACGAAATCAGTTTTATATTTTCTTTTTATTGTATTATTACAAGTTTTTAACAATACAAACTCACATAAAAAACATTTCAAATCGTACATGAATGATCGGGTAATAACACAAACATATCTTCGAGACTGATACATCGGAAACATTAACGTAATTACAATGCAACTAGAATTACACAAATCAACATACACACATACACGCGCACGCGGTGCATAAAGGTTGATAAACAAGTAGACTCGACTCACTACTTAGATAAGTTCATTACTTAGATAATTTCTAATTGTGTCAAGAAACATTTAAAACTATACAGCTCGTCATCGTTTAATGTCGAGTCTAATTTTTTACACAGAATTTAACAAAAAGTGAGTGTGTTTAAAGAAAAATTATTAAAATCTTCTCGGAAATTTGTAAGTTTTTCATGTTTTATTGAGGAAAAATTCTGAAATTAAGATCTTCGCAGTTTTTTCTCTTCAAAACAAAAAGAAATTTCCGTATTCTAAATTTACTATGCATGAACAAAACATTTTGAAATCTTGCATAAATATTTCTTTGTATTTCTTCTGTTAATGTCTGAGTTTTGTTTTAATTTGTATTAAAGCTTCCTCTCTCCCCAAGAACGTTTAACAATTATGTGGAAATAAAAAAAAAATTCGAAGAATTGTTATCGCTAGGGCACGAATCACACGCGCTCAGCTCAGGTGCGCATCATACGTACACACACGCAATCACACATAAATGTGACACATAACTACGTGTGCCTCATGTCGTGCCTGCTGCCTCCTCGCGATTCCCGGCCCTACCTCCCTCCTCATTACACCGCTGACGTCCCACCTACCGCCGTCATGTGCCCCATGTCGTACACCTTGATTTCGTGATTCGTCGCACACCTCTTCGGCTCGCGGGGCATGAGACAGGACATCTTGCAGCAGGTACGTGTTCGGGTGTATAACGCGATCTCGTCTTCCTCGTCGATTATCTTAACATCTGTGGAACCCAACAATGTTTTCTTTCTCTTTCTCTCTCACTCTCGCGGACGCGTCTAAATAAAATCCGAGCCGCGTGGGATGGGTAAGTCTCGCGGAAACGAACCAAGTGCGTGTTTCCCGAGAGTCTCCACATCTCGGATATTGCACCTGGTGCGTTCGACATACTCGCGCGACCTTGTCCCAATTCCTCGACCGTATCGAGAAATTTTTCTCTCTATCGATTACATATTCCCATGTGTGATTGATGATGCCATCAAAATTCGCATGGAAATCTGCTGATACCTTCACGCAATATATCGGGTTCCATGTCCGGACACTCCCTGCTTCAAAACCGGATAAAATCAACTATGTCGCATGACAAGCGCGGTTTCCTGATTCACAAGTGTTACTGATAAATTAATTCGAAATCGACAACGTCGAATGTGCGCGATGTATTTCGAATTTTTCCTTTATCGCGAAATAAAACACGCGCTTTATCAGTAATTTGTTGTCGTTTGAAAAATGGTAATATATTTTGCTTTTCACATTCAATGGTTTTGTTTATGTAAATAATCATTGTTAACCGATATACCGTTTCTTTTCTTGCAGTCATGAGTTCCGAAGACGCGGTCGACAATGCGGCGGCAGCTAATTCTTCCGCAATAGCGTTAAAAACGAAGAATTGGGTCCAATTCGAGGACGATGCCGGTCCGAAAGAAGCAGCTATTAATGCGGAACGAAAAGCGAACAGCGGCAGCGCGTCCGCTGTAATGAGACCTGAATCGGTTACAATGCAGGTCGACAAAATCAATAGCGGTATCGATCCACCTGATATTAACGATAAGAAACCCAACGAGTACAGAGGTGCTGTGATAGCAACCGAATCCGTCCAGATTAACTTAGATAGATCAGGTTTAAGTCGTTCCATAACAGCCGAGAGTGCGGATCTTAAATTACCGTCAGACGTTCGAGCACCGGAGGCCAACAAGAGCGCCTCGTTAAAGACCATCGATTTGCGAGATGTGTCCAATGGCAGAAGTACGTCGAGCAATGTTATCAATACATCCGTCGGAAACATTAGACAGGGCTTTGCAAACGGCGACACTATTGTCACTCTTTTGCCGGTTAATACCAAGTGGCCGTGGATCACTCCAGCCAGATTTCGACCGGAGTTGGTGCCGGAAGAATTGATGGCGCAAGGATTAACGGTATGCAATTCATTTATATTACTTATAAACGATTTTAGCATATATTTAATTGTTCAGATAATATTCTTAAAAATTAAAATATAATGATATTTTTATAACATCTATTTAAATCTCTAAGTGAAATAAATAATGAAATATAAATTAAATAATGTAATGAAACATTACAGCTCACAGTGGAGGATTATGTTCATATAATGGAATTACTTGTGAACGACGTGCGCTTCAACATGTACAACGTGTGCTACAAGAGAATTCTCGTTCTTTGGATATTTACTGCTTTCATCGTGTTGCTCGGTCTGCTGTTCTCGGGTGTGACTGGTCTCACTTTGTTCGGACTTGGCGTTATGTGGTTAATGCTGAATGCGGCTGCGATATTTTTCTGCATGTTTATCAAGATAAAGCTCAATCACAATCTTGAGAAGTGTATGGCTCAAGTCAACAAACACTTGTTAAGGCACAAAATATTACTCGGACTGGACGATAGGGGAAAGATTTCCTGTCATAAAGTCAATCTGTGTTTTATATACTTCGATACTACTGATTGTGTTGTAAGTATCACAACAATTTCTTTATATTATTTTTGTCTCTCTTTAATTACATTTAAACACGTACATATTTGCAATAAACTAATACATAATGATACTCGTTTTATCACAGAAAAAGTTGCAAGAAATAATAGAACGGGAGGAACAGGAAGGCAGAATATTCGGTGATGATGCCAGAGAATCAAATCGACAACGAGAGTTACAGCAGCGTATGGATATTGACGACAGCGACATTGTTATACAAGGCAGCACTACTACGAGGATCTCTCGTAAACAGGTAAATTACGTGATTTATAATTTTTGATTCTTTCTTGTGAAATGTTTTGAGTTCAGTTCTTTCTTTTTTATTTTAATATGATTTATGTTTGATTTGTATAAATTTTCTTTTCAACTGTCATATTTTATATATAAACGTGCTTTCTGCTGTTTCTCTAATGAGTAGATAATAATTTTCAAAAAGGAAAGCAAGAAATGCAGCTTTACATCTTGATTATACATTTTTTTTTTTAATTTGAATTTGCTTTCCTAATTTTTATTCGCACAGCGCAAGTAATTTTCCAGTGTATTACATTATTGCCAGTAGAATAATCACAAATCCTCGCTCTGTGCACGAGAAGTTTCATGTTGACAAATTTAAATGTTTATTTAATGTTTATTATTACATTACGTTAAACTACTAGGCTAAAAACGAACAAGTACTCTGCCGTTACGTGCAACGTTGGGCTAAGGATTACTTACGTCGACGTTTGGATTGGACAGTCGACGAGGAGGGTGGAAATCCTTCTTCGCCGCGTCATTTAGCGTCCGCTCTGTGTCCGTGTCAGTATATTGAAGAATGGTTACGCAATAAGCCGCGCGTTCAGGGCCGAGATTTTTGTCCCAGATGGAGTAGTTTTCTGAGAGACAGAGGCATTTGAAATACAATCATTCCGTAAAGTTTACAAAAAATGGTTTTAATCAAGAATATGACGATTCTTTTTATATACATATATATATTGTCTTTTACATAGTATTCTTATAATCGTTAAACTTCCTTTATGTTTTAAAGGAACTTGTTTCCAATTTTATCATTGCAATAATCTTTGAATAGCCGATAGTTTGCTCAAAGTGTAAAAAAATATGTACAATTATGGGCAGCTTCTAAAAAAATGGCTATTTTCGCGAATTCGAGAATAACATGCGTATTATTTTGTTTAAATGTAGCCATTTTTTCAGTATAAATTTATCTAGAAACTCAGATATAGCAAGCACATTTGACGTCTTAAATTGTGACATTATTATGACAAAAAAGACGGTCTAATGTCAAAATTCCTGACGTTATTATAAATATTATAAATTTAATACAAATTGGAATGTTTACACATTAAAATAATGAAAAAAAGAAGTAGAAAAAGACAATAAAAAAACTGTCAGACAAAAATGGATAGATACACGAATTACAAGTTGTAATCTCGAGATTCGATCCCTATGGCATTACTTTTTTGTTGTAATTATTTTTACTTGTTATTTTAATATGCAGATAAGCTAGATTATAACCAATTATTATTGATTATTTAATATAAGCATGCAAATGTGATATAATACTTTTAATACATCAGAATTTGTAACATTAGATCGTTATTTTTACGTGATAAAGACATAAATAGAAATGACTAATTTAGGACGTCAAAATGATGTATGTTTGCAACTTGGAAATAGTTGAAGCGCACAACACGTGCAGAAAACAGAATTATACTTAATTTGATTTAAAACATGCGTTTTAGACACTGCAAAAAGGTAAATACTGAAGAAGTTTCAGTTTTGTTAAGGTGTGAATTTTCAATATGCTTTTAGCGAGCACGTTGATGCAGTAAGATTTTACTTCTTGATCATTACTTTATTCATTATATTATTTTAAGAATTATGTTTTACGAATTTTATATACATATATACATGTGGAGGAATAAAATATATATGTTTTATTCCTCTACATATTTTACATGTACTTAATTTTATACAAGAATGTATTTAAGTATACAGATAAAATTACTATACACATGACAAGTATTTCTGATACTATAGCAATTAATAAATTATAAATTTGTTAGGTTTCGATCTTCTTATATAAATTTATATATATAAATCTCTATATATAAATTATATATGCAAATCTGTAAACTGTTTTTCTCTAATTTTATTTTTTAAATCAGCAGAAATACGTGTTTTACGTTTAAAATCGAAACTTATCAAAATTATAATTTTAGTTTTTGATGCTTGACAATAGTATTTATGAATCAATTTTCGATTCCATATTAAAAATCACGCGTATCCACATTCCAGACGTTCCAACAGTTTATTTATGTGTTATACACAGATATTACATATTATACATAGCAAATACATAATCTCTATATATTAATGTGATATATAAATATTCAAGGTAAAAAAGAAAATTTTCGGGCCAGAACGTTGCCACGTAAAGATACTACAAATGAAAAGAAACAAAAATATTTTTTACAAATATTTTTATGATTTTATATATCTGCAAAGACTATATCAAAAGACAAATATACCTATATAAAATGGTGAATAAATTCTTTACAAGTTCTGTAAATTTTATACAACAAAAAATATTCTGATTATCCAAAGTTGTTATCAAATATCATAATGGCACTTCCAAACGTCCTTGCAATTGTTCTAATACATTTTTAAACTCATTAAACTCATAAATTTATGGAAAACAGACAAATATTGAGCCAAAACGCTTTATTTCGGATGAATTGAGTCCGGGCAAAAGAAATTAATGTAAAAAAAAAAGAATGATATTATATTGTTTAGTGTGAAATCTGGGTAATTACTGGATGTGATGATGATGGGGTTTGTGTGTGTGTGTGTTGACAGGAACGGGCGGAGTTGCTGTTGCTGAGGTATGCGTCTCGATGGGCACGTCACTTCGTGCGTCGCAGACTTGATCTGGTTATAGACTCGCAGGAACGTGATAGGGGTGTCACGGGTCTGTACGTTCCACCGCGCCACTGTGTCTCCGCCCGTTGCCCTTGTCAATTCATTGAGGACCATCTCAAACACAAGCCCAGAGGCAAGTTAACGTTACGCAAATTCTTTTTAATGCCAGACTTCACTGTTAAATGAATCGCAAATCGAAACTGATGCCGAAAATCTTGAGGAAAAAAGGCATTATAAAAATTTTAACACTATTCTGTGACACTTTAAACGACTGTTCCTGACACTTCAAACGACTTAATACAGATACTCAAAGTGTTACGTTGTGCAATGAGTCATTTGATAATGAGTTAAGTTTAATATGATGAATATTTACTTTAATTAGTGATTTAATTAGCATGATAGAATAATCAGTTTCACGTTTCTATGATTAAGATTGTTAATGACTTATTGCTGTACAGTAGTTTATATTTATTGCTTCATAATTTTACCACGAGATAGTGGTTGAAAAGGAAAACAAATTGACGAAAAATTTATACATTGAAATTGATCAAAGTGTAAAACATATATTTTGTTAATAAAATATACACATATATTTCTATAAAAATAAATTATGTTGATAATTTGTAACACTTATCACAAATAAAAACTATTTTTCAAATATATATATATTTATATGTATATATGTAATATTTTTGTAACATGTAATCATTTATAAATATATGTATATAATCATTTATAAATGATTGTATAAGTACATATAAATTATTTATATATAATTATAATATATATACATATATATAATTATAAATATATATATACATATATGTATATACATGCCTAACTTTACATTTATTAGTTTTGCATTTTTTTGGAGAAATCTTTTATGTGATATTTTTGAAAATATTGAGTCTTTTAAATTTCACAGCACAATCACATATCACGTAATCACTAAATATATCATACGCACTATATCATATATGTTACATGTGCCACCAGCTTTTAAAGTATATTTAAACAATTGCTCTAAGAATACAAAACAACTTGGCCTGAATTCTATTTTTCACAATTACAAAACTGAACAAATTTTCCGTTCTACATTCGTTATATTATCGTAATGTAAACAGAATTGTTCACCATTTTAGACGATAAATCTTGTTTTTATCAGATAAAAAAATATTAACATTATATGTAATTTATTTTAAGATACACATAAAACTTGCGGTTGTTTACTTGTTACTAATATCTTACTTAAAGATATTGAAATAGGGGAGTTTCTCTCGTTCAAGGAATTATGTTTTTTTAATGATATGTTAAGTAGGATAAGAAGATTAGACATATCGAACGACACTATCGTAGTTGATATACCGTTCGCCGCGTCTACCTCGCTTCCGATTTAACACGGACGGGCATTTTTAATCTTTTACTATCATATTACTTTTGCCATATGAAAATACGAGGTAAGACATTCTAATTCGACTTTATTTACAATACTTGCAGATTTGTTAGAAAACAAGTTCGAGAATAATACAAATGTGTATATTACAAAACAATCTAACTATTTTTTGATATTAATGATTCTTTTTATTTGAAGTATTATTGAAATTTTTTGCGAAATATATAGTGATAATTCTTTAGATTATAATTATAACGTTATGTATTTGCTTTATTCTCTTTAGTGCAATCATACGTATCGAAAGAGATAAAACTGGCCTACAATAAAACAAAATATCAAAAGATAAAAATTACATGATTCCCTAAAAAGCGTTACGTTTAGATATTATATTTTATTATACATTAGATATTATAAGCATCATATTCTATTGATATGATTTTAGGCTTATATATTTAATACAGCTGTATAGGCGCAAAATATTTCAGATTTACATATTCGTTACGTCCGTCCTGAAAAATTACATTAGATTATGTATAATCGTCGCGTATAGAATCTACAATATATAGTTTTGTATTGTGTTTACAGAAAATATATTTCTTACGCAGAATTCTCGCTACGAAATTGTGACTGTACAGAAGTCGATTTTTTATATATATAACAACTGTAAAAACACTTTTATATTGATTGTTAAAGATGTTGTGGAATAAAGAAATATACATATGCATATAAGATTCTTTTATACGAAACTATGTGAAACGTAAACTAACACAGTGAACTTATAAAATTACAAGAAGGACATTAACTTGTATGTGCACTTGTCAATATGTAACTAACACAACTAATCTTGAGGGATTACTTGCATGCAGCCGGACGGAAGATGATGAATATCGGTATATTGTCTTATCCACATATCATCAGCACTTAAAGAGTAATATAATATTATGTAAGTATATCAAATCGATAAGTTTTGTAACGCGTTCGTTTCGTTTGACAAACAATAACATATTTTTTTTACTGTAAACATAGTATGATGCGCAGTTCTTTTTCTTCCACTAAATTAATTACATTCCAGAATAAAGGCGGATTCAGTTATGATAATCAATCACCAATTACTAATTGATTTCTTGCACGTGTTTAACTCGCTAACAACGTTTTCTATGTATATTGGATTTTCTATCGTTAATCTTTTAACGTGTTATTACAAAATAATGAATATAACGAATTGGCATGATTTTTTCAGGGTATCCGCCAGGTTTTACATGGTGCGCCTATTTTAATGATCATGCGACTCGATTTGACATGGTGCCATCAGTCGGCGGGTCCCCGTACAATAATTAACAAATATCCCACTAAGTTTCTGCCTTTACAGACCATGCGACACGGAGAAAAAAATGGTTCATATTTAAATTTATATTCATGTACAAAAAGAAGATATATATCAAAGAGCTATATATCAAAATGAAATCTACTGTTATATGTATAAAGGCAAGAGATATTTCTTTCTATATATCGCATAAAGTTTTTGTTTTCTTTCTGTTAAAAGTTATACAAAAAAGTTATTACAGGGTTTTCTACTATTAGGTATATATATTTTTATATCATGTTTTATATTATCGCACACACATGAGACTGTGTTTTTTTGACTATGTACGTTATATCGCACATATGTATACACAGTAAAACATCGTGAATATTAAAATCTAAGAATTATAAGTGTGTTATATCAAGTATAATTTTTAATTTACTAAATTAAGATTTACAAATTATCGTGTAAAATTCGACGTTAAAAATTATATGTTACATGGAACAGTAGTTATGTGCGACAGTATTAATAAATCATGTGTTAATTAATGTTTATACGCATACATATATATATAGATATATACACATACATATTTACGTAAAAAAAATAAATAAATTATATATACACACACACATATCGTCACAAATATATTTTTATTTTATAAAACGTAATATTGTGTATATATGTATACATGATAGTTGATGACAACACGTATCGACGATCTCTACTAATCAGCATAAAAGAAACAAACAAAAATTATTGCTTTGCAGAAATTCTATAAGATAAACTATAAAAAAAAGGTAATAAAAATATAAATTATCATTCTTCTTGTTATACTTATTATTTGTGTGTGTGAATATTCATGTTGTTGTGCCTTGTCAATAATTTTATTGAGATAAGTTGGTTATACATATATATATATATATATATATATATATATATATATATGTTATGTATTAAATAACACTTAACAAATTTATTTGATATATAATTATTGTAACAATAAACAATTAGTAATAGAGCTTTTTTACTTTATCACTAAATACTTATTATAAATAAGAGAAATATTACATAGTTAGTCAATAAATTTCTTGTTTTCAATGTTCTTTTAATCACAATATAAGTCATTAAATTTAATTTTAAAATAAATACACAAGTGGCTTACATATTAAAAATGTATATTTATATGTACATAAAATAAGTTTATCTACATGTATACTTATTTTAAATAACATTTTTGCAACTCCAGAAAAAAAATATATAAAAATATTTGTTTATCCAGATTCAATAATGATCAGAAACTTACAATAGAATAAATGATGTATATTTGTTATACTAGTAAGTGATTTTTTTATAGTAAATTTAAATGTTAAAAACAAAATTTCACCACCATGTGTCTAGTATTCCTATTTCCCGAGAGCAGCTTGTGTCTGTTTTCTAATATCATCCGCAAGTTTTGTCATTTCTTCAGAGTGCACCTGCATTTGTTGCACCTCTTTTTTCAACGAACCTTCCAACTGTCTTAACTGCTGTTTAGTATTCAAATAAGTTTTTACTTTCTTATATATATCATCAGAATTGTCGACGTTTGTCGAACCGTAAGATTCTTTTATGGATGATTCATCTGAAATTTGAATTAATCCGCGTTGACTATTAGAAGTCTATTTAAATTTCTTGCTTATTACTTTCAGAGTTGTTTGTATTTTAGTGTCGTGATATGTACTTATGAGTCTAAACGCTACATCATCCATGCCAGCTTTGTCGAGATCTTCCAACATGTGCTCGTGATTTGGCAAAGGAGGCCTCGGTGGTAAAGTGTTCTTTTTGTTACCAAACATTCTCGGTAATTAATTTTATTTTCTCAATTATATTGCAAATTCATAATATTTTTTCTTCTTGTTTTCATTCTCTATTTCCTTCCGAACGTTTGACACGAAGACTGCAACAGCTGTTGTCGGCTGCCATAACTCTCGATAATTTCCACTCGCGTCTTATCGATACATCGACATGGCGGCATGTCGATTGTAACTGGAGACGCAGTATCGACGCGCGCGTAACGATAGCAAACAATTTCAAAGTAGCATCGTAGTGTTTGGTACGTGTTTTGTAGGTTAGATTATACTATTTTCACACTTAAAATCGTCAACGGTAACGCGGAGATATCATATTATCGTTACGGAACATTCTGACATTACGAACTGATCGATGATCGGGTATAACCTCACCGGACGAGGTTACCTCTCGCACGTGCGAGAACATCTTACCATGAAGTGACAATTGTCGAGGAGCACCGTTTGCGTAATCTTCTCGCTCTCTCTCGCTGAAAAAAGGTTAAAGTAAATCCGTATAAATCGGTAGTAATCGCTTGTCTCGACAGTGCATACAGATATCAGTTGGGAGAAATGGCCTCGAGTGAAGCTGGCGCACCGCTGATCGGTCGGGAAGACATCAACTGGCGGAAAGATTTGATTTCGCAATTACGTGAGAGAAACAGATCGCAGACCAATTGCTTCGCCGATCTCATAAGCCTACGTGAGTCGTATTTTGTATGCTGTTTCATGTACATTGCGGTCGCAGCATCATTGCAATGACTTGTTGTTTACCATATGTCTTGCTCGCTTAGATTTTATATCCAGACCATTGTTCGTTAACTTGGACAATATGTACTTGTTTATAACATATTCGAGCTACTTGTTTTTCAGAGTATCTTTACATTAGCTTGTGCAAATTTCTAAATTAAGGTTTGTTTTGCAGTAATTTAACTGAATAATATTTTTCTTTTTCGATAGATAACAGACTATTTGAAAGCGCCAACACATTGCGAAATACCAACATGCAGTTGACAATAACAAATGAAACTCTTCGTCGTGAAGTGGCTAATGGCACTATTGGTACGGGTGGGAATCCTGATCTGGAGGCAAGGCTGTTGAAGCAAGCTGAGGAACTGATGATGTTACATAAAAGGAAAGGAGAACACACGCAACAAATAGTGGATCTTAATACCACGCTGCAGGAAATGAAAAAGGAGCTTCAAGCAAAGGAAGCTAGGTAAATTAATCATATAGATAAGTTAATACATTGTTTCCAAATTTGAGGTCTGTTACTACATTTTTTTCTGCAGTCTTGCTGAAAGTCTGGAGAGTATCACCAATTTGCAGTTAGAAATAACTAAATGTCATAACAGAGAAAAAGAATTAGAAAGTGCCAATCAAATGCTCAAAGACGAGCATCAAGCCTTACAGCTTGCTTTTGCATCTTTAGAGGAAAAACTTAGAAAAACACAGGTATGTAATACATATTTATTGAATCAGAAACTTAAAAATAAAATATACATCTCTTGACTGTGTTATTTAATTTATCGAATTTTATCAAATTGTAGGAAGAAAATCGCGGTTTGATTGAGCGCTTAATAAAATATAAAGCCAGAGATGCGGATAAGATGAACGAGGAAAATGACAATTTCTTAAGGTGAGTACAGGATAATAATATATATACTCTATAATTCTTGACGTTAGAAGATAAACAATTATCTTTAAATTGTGCCTTTTTTGTGAGTAATTAAAAAATAGAAAGAATATATATAAAATATATATCATAAATCTTGAAATTAATTTTATTGCAACATGTTTCTTGTATGACTACTGTAGTCATAAAACTTATAATTACTTGTTTTCATCTTTACAATATTTTAATGGAGCATGTGTTTTCTTCTGATTGCCTCTGTACTGTATATTATACATTGTTGCACGCTAACTTTGATTTTGCACTGATTTGTAGTTTTATTTCCTTGTAGTACATATACGTAGTATTTTTCCGCTTTCCTCGAGGTTAACCAATAATTTCTCTCACACATTTTTCATTCGACTTAACTTTACGTGTATACGTGTACTTGTTTATTGTACTATATAGTATAGTTTTGCATAAGTGTTTTTCAGTTTACCACCTGTGAAGCGATCTTTCGTCTCTGAAATCTTTTTGTCTGTCTTTAGCATTATTTTTCGTAAAATGTCTTTTCTTATCAGTGTATGAATGTTATTGTATATTATTTCACACAAGTGCATAAAATTCGTTGTTCGAGTTTATAATATTGCTCTTTTTAACTTACTTCGGTCCAAGATTTAACATTTTCGTGATGTACACAGTGAATCTTTTCAAGTTTGTTGTATTGTAATTGCAATTGCAATGAATCGAAGCAACTAGAACGCATGTCACATATATAATTTTAAATTGAAATACATAAAGTACATGTTTATTAACTGTAATGGTCATAGACAGAGAGTATTACAGTAAATTTTTAACATTAAGTCATTAAATCAATAAAACAATAAATTGCTATTTATTAATAAATAAAGGAATAAAGGATAAATTAATTATAGTAAATCAATAACAGTAAATTCATTTGATTATTGAATATGCATTAAATTATTAATATGTACGTTTTAATGATACATCTGATTTCACAATAATATTCTGTAAGCTATTATACAGATATATATTTATACTTATTAAAACTTGAGCTTTCCAGAATTCAGTCACTCTAAGGCTTTATACACTAGCACTTCACACTGCTTGACATTTTCGTTTCAGTTTTTCGAGTCCGACAACCTTTTTGATGCATAGGTTATCAAAAATTGGGTAAGTTTAATGAAATGCAGTGACAAATGTTTCGCTTGACGCTAAACAGCTTTGGGCTGGTAATTTGATAAAACTATCTTGCATTTTCTTGTTACTCTATCTATTCTGAGGTGTTTTCTACATGATGTATAAACTACATGTATATTTATATATATTTTTCATCCTATATATGTATATATATATATATTTGACAGTAAAACTTCAATTTCTTATTTGTTACAAATATAATATAGATAAAAGATATATATAAATAATACAAATAAAAATATAATGAAAACAGTTATGTATAATCATTAACTAATGGGAAAACAAACTTGAAAAGATAAATAAATGTTTAATATCTTGGTTTAAAAATCAATTATGATTATTATTTGTGTATGCAAAACAAAATATTAAAATACTTAACTCTTACTTGAAACTATTAATAAAAGTTTTATGAAATATTAACGAGATATTTCTTTTCAAGCGACGGGTTAGCTTGTATGTACATAATACAGCTTCTTACATGGAGCCCGGTAGCCACTAAAAAGTTAAGTCAAGTCTTACAGCTTCTGATAATAAAGCACACGGAGTGAGAAAATCGCAGGACATATCAGTGTTGTGATAAACGCTTAAAAGTTGCTTTCACAACATGCGTTTCGAGCGGTAAATGCGACGTCGCATTTGTTTAATGCATACGTTTGCTCTTTACATTGCAGAAAGCGGCAGGCGAAAATGCAGAAAGAGCTGGAGGATGCGGCACGGGACACGCGACCTGTTAGTCCAGATCGTTTAAGCTTAAAAGAGGGAATCGCTAGTCTTCCGACAGCAGTGCCAACGAAAGTATCCGTAACATTTGTACGTTGATTTGAATTTAAAACATTTAAATATGTATTAAGTACATCATATCTCTATCATCATGAAAGTATTAACATCAAACAGTATTTTACTCTAACATTAAAACGCAAAATTTTTGCATGCTCTGTATGAGACAAATTTTTATTGAGTACAAGTGTATGTACTCAATATAAATTTTCAAGCAATATAAAAACAAGCAACTTTTAATTTTTAATAAATCTTTTAATATCAGTGTATTTTGTTTAGGCATCTACGTGAATATGTTTCCTAATTTACTTCGATATATTTTTGGCGCTTTCTAAATGTTAGATTATTCGTTTCTTTTTTAGAGCTAATTATACTGTAAAGGCGGAAGGTGTAGGTTCCACGTGTTGAGCTTGTGACAGTTTTATTCTCTTGAAAGCTTTGTATTGTATGTGCTTTACATTGTGTACTTAACATATGAACATTTATTGTTTTGATTAATTTACATTATATCATTGTATCGAATCAGAGAGGCTAGATTCGCAAGAGAAGGGAATAAAATCTATAGTTCCTCTAGTATTATTTTCTAAACTCTCTTTGAAAAATAAATTTACAAGAGACATTAGTTGCTATCTGTCCAAATATTTTTTTAATTTATAAACTTATTTTCTAGTTACAGTATTAGTTATTTATTTATTTAATGTATTTATTAATATTTATTAATAAATTGTACTAGAATTAATCATTTATCTTGTCGGTTGACAAAGAAAAGATTCTGATAAAAGATAAAACTAGTGTCTCTAAAACTTTGTAGAAAAGAAAAATATGTAGTTTATTTTTATTAATAAGAATCTCATACATACACACAACTTAAAATATCTAAAAACTAAAAATCTCTAAGTTTATTTGTATGTTGTAATGATAAACAACTAAACATGTATATTAAAAACATGACTATTTCGATTATCTTTCATTAAGTTATGTTTTTTTATATCTTAATTATCATTACAGATACATATATTTTACGTACACATAATAATTCAAATAACTCTATAAGTAAAACGGTATTTATATTGATTAAGTTTTCTTAATTTTAGATATGTTTAAGCTGAAACTGTCTAAAGAATGTAATATATGTATGTGTTGAACGCATACATACGATAGAAAAAATCAAGTAAAAATATTATTTTATGTTGAAAATATTTTATATATAAGACAACCTTTTAATAGCCAAACCTTCCTACTCTGAGTTTCCTTACTCACTCCATGTTTATATTCCGGCCAAAAACTCCAAGTTTATTATAATTTCTTTTACGTCCCTCTAAATATGAGAAGTAAAAACACAAAATTTTTATTTGTTATTTTACATTATGTTCATTAGATTTTTATTTTACAGTTAAATTGTTGAATATGGCTAAAAATTGAAGAGAGAGATTAGAGAGGTTGCCTGATTTCGATTTTGAAAAAAATGTATTAAAAAGAGGTACAAGCACGTATGCATTATAATTTTTAATTATAATTTTTTTCCTGTCATTTATTGTTTTATGTCACGCACATTAAATCTCACGTCGAATGCATGCAAGATATCTCGTAATTTCATACATGAAGTGTGTGTAACCCTTACAGAGCGCTCACGAAGGGGAAGTTTACGCAGTAAAATGGTCGCCCACCGACAGAATCCTGGCTACTGGTGGTGCCGATAGAAAAGTAAAGCTTTGGAGTATTACCAAAGGTACGAGTAATCGATTGTAAAAATATTTTTATCATTTTGCAAAACTATATCTTTACAGTAATATATCTGCTTATATATTTATAGATATTTGTCATTATTTTGCCTTGCAATGTATTTTTTTGTAGTACCTACGCTTTTCTCGAACGTGCCTTTAAAATTAAGTGCGTAATTTATTTCACAGTAATTAGAAATGAATTTGATGTTTCTCTTTTTTTTTTCTCTCTTTTTTTTTCTTTAATATAGACGAGTTTATATTGCGACTCAATTTTTGTTTCAAAAGATAATGAAGTGTGCTAACGAATCAACAGGTTACTTTGCGCGATCGGCACGTTTCACCCTCGCGATGTGCCTAGGCAAGAGCCGTGCTTTTCCCCATGCAGCAAAACACATGCTTTTAACGTTCCACCAAATGTAATTCCCCTCTCGATCTTCCATTACAAATTGGATGAAACATCCGTCATTGTATATTATATCCGCTTAGCTTAAAATCTGCTATTCCGGATTTCCCCACGCGCATTCTCCCCGTTTCTCAGGCTTTGTTTTTCTCCGTGTCTCTCCCTCGCCTTCTCGTCTTTCCCTTTGCTCACTTTGAGGCGCTGATAATCTGGTTTCCTTCGGATTGTAGCGCGGCTCGCTCTTTACCAATTAAGCCATCAAAGCATAAATTTAATTAGTCATATTCGGATGTACTTGCTTGCGCAGCAAGCAGAAAAGAGAGAGGGAGGAAGATAGAAGAAATGAAGAATGAAAAACAAAGTAATTAATGTTATTATCATTGTTATTGTAAAGGATACCTAAACGCCGGGAACACAAAATGCGAACGTCGTCGCGTGAATAACACTCGTTCTGTTAATGTTGCAGGAACGTCGGAGAGCAAAGGAATCCTTGTCGGTAGCAACGCCGGGGTGATGTCCGTGGACTTCGACTCGACCGGCACCCTCATCCTCGGAGCGTCCAACGATTACGCAAGCCGCGTCTGGAACGTCAGTGATCTTCGCCTAAAGGTGAGTTTTTGCATCAGTTTTTTTCTGAAAGGTGCGCGGTTTGCAACACGGCTTGTAACGCACCTGCAAAGAAATTCAAAGGGCCGCGTTGAAAGACGGCCAAAGGAGACGTCTAAGAGCTTGTAGAAGACGCTTCTTGTGTAGCGTGCTTCAGGATTTCAGGTTTTCCCACCGCGATCCGAACAAACACGTGTATTAATTCCGCAACAGATTTGCTGCATTTCTGTCAGTAATTTTCGCGAGAAATACGAGTATTAAACAGTCAATCTAGAGAGAAAAAAATTATCACAAACGCAAATTTGGATTCAAAAAATAACCGGACGTGAATTACGAGCCGCGGAAAAAAAATGTGTCATACTAGTATTTTTGCTGAACTCGTTAAAATGCAATAATTTGACGCCGCGATGAATGTCAAGAAAATACGAGACTTTTTTAAAACGTTATACATTTGCTCTTTAATTTGTTTCTCGTATATTGCGCGCGAGCCGCTTTTATACTATCGTCATATCTGTGATGAATATATATAAATGTTTGTGAGAATTTATATAAATTCCGAACTTTCGATTGTCACACTCAAATATGCTGCCATGCTCGGTTGTAATTGTACTATTGAATTCTCTCTCAATGTTTCTATGAATACTCTCACTATAAAACCAAATGTATTACGGAATTAGCGACTTTATCCCTCTCTCGCGAGGAAATGAAACGGTTCGCGTAAAATGATACTCGAGTAAAATATCAAAAATTCATACGAATCCGAAGCCGAGTTTGAAAAGTTTTTCAATCCATAGATTACAGACGAAGCGTCGAAATTACGTCAAAAGTCGCAAATAAATATGTGTGGACAAACGGAAAAGATCGATACTTGTCGAACGCGTATATATATATATATATATATTTTTTTTTATATCTTTTTAATCCCTAAATTTCTGTTTTGCGAAAATTTCTAATTTTTATTCTGTTGTTTACTTGATACGATTTCGAACGCGCGATGTAAAGATAAAACGATAAATAAAATTTGCCGCCATTTACTTTGCGTGTTTGTTAACAAAAAATTAACAAAAAAAACTAAAACCTTAGATCAAAAGGAAAGGAAATCATAAAACTTTATTAATATATACATAAGTTTCTTTGTATATATTTCGTGTATTCTCCATATTTGCAATAATTTGCTCTTTCAACTAGCTGAGGGGATTATAAGCGTTATAGCCATGACCGCACTCAATCACGCTTTCATATACCGCATTGCGCAAACAAAAAGAAGTTACATTAAGATGGGAACAAATAGCCTAACAAGTAACAGTAATGAGACGCGCTGGTCGTCCTCGTGAAAACGTGATTGGCTATATGGACGTGTCCCAGGAAGCGCATAAAAGCGACGTCGCAAAACACGCATTAAATTACGACTCTCTACCTACTGTTCCTTCAAGACGGCCTATGAATCTGCCGGTAGTAGAATATGAAATTTATCGTCACCTTCTTCTTACCCTCGCGATCTATTACGCGACGCGAATCATGTAAATTTGAGGCCGCAATCGTAAAATCGACGTCGATCCTCAACAAGAAGTCGATCGGGATCAAATTACTCCCGTGCGAACGTCGACACGAATCGCGCGCATGTACATATGCTACTTGCGCGTATTTTTTTCTCGAAAAGAAAAAAAAATAGTGACCCGAATACTTTCCGGTTTCTTGACCCGTCCGAAGTTTGCTCGCTGGCTTCCGATTCCTTCATCATCGCTGTGTATCCGTAACAGAGGGAAAAGTTTCGCGCTTTCCCGTTCTCTCTTGTAATCTTGATAAACGCGTCGATCTTTTTCGCCTTCATTTCCTGACTTGTGAAAGTACATATTGAAAAGTATCAGAGATAAATTTATATCGATCTTTCCCAGTGACATTTGTGAATATTGAATCTTTCGATATTAAATAACACTTTTATTAAATATTGAGTGCTACCCTTGCTAATATATTTTACAAATTATTTAGATTTTTCATTTCTTCACTTGTCGCAATATCAAGAGACGCGGTAGCGTCTCGACGCCAAGTACATAAATAAAAGTATCCGCCGAATGAGTGTCACTGTTTTGACGCTACCGTAT
>QVOA01005677.1:0-10685 GCA_014825685.1 Pseudomyrmex cubaensis | reverse complement strand
ATATATATGTGTGTGTGTGTGTGTGTGTGTGTGTGTGTGTGTGTGTGTGTGTGTGTGTGTGTGTGTGTGTGTGTGTGTGTGTGTGTATGTACTTCTACACGAAAGAATGCGTATCTTCTTTTTTCGAGCGTATCTAGATCGCAAGAACTGTTAAAAGCTAATTACTTTAATGAATGTCACGCGGCTTCTTTTTCCAGGAAACGCATTTCTCGTAAACGTGGCACTAGCGGATCTGCTGGTGACCGGCCTGGTAATACCGGTCTCGGTGATTGTGATTCTGGCGGGCCACGAAGAGTCCCTGGGCACCTGCCGATTTGAGTGGACCCTCGAGGCTCTGTGCTTTTTAGTGACCGTACTGACATTGGCTATAATTGCCTGTGAAAATTATGCACGTCTATGTATGTCCGCCGAAAGGTATGTAGAATAGAAATAGAAAGAAAAAAACAGAATAAAAGGATTTTGCGTGAAAAACATATCACTCAACACGTCGGTTTTCACAGAAAATCATAATTGTAATTGTTATTTTGAGATTGTTTCATGTTTTATAATATTTCTAGTTCAATGCTATGATATGATATTTTACATGATATTTAAAAGCTTACTGCATGTTATTTGTTATTTAAAAATAATTTTCTAGAAGAATAATTAGCTATAATTAAGTGATATATTCCTATTCTATGGTTCTGTGATTATTAGCGTATAATAATTTTTAATAGAGTTTTAACATAGAATGTGATAAATGCAAGTCTTATTTTAAAAACATGACAATTACATAGCGGATAAAATGCAGCATATCGCATACATTACAAAATGTTATGATTATCAATATTTTATATATTTATGCGACTTCTCTTAACAATACGATTACAAAATGCTGTGGCGCGAAAACGCAATTCTAAAGTAATGACACACATTGTGTCTGACTCGGGCACTATTTATATGCAAAACTCCAACTTTCTATGCAAATTTATTTGCTGCGACATTTCCATTTGCGCATAGACATAGTTCCAAATTAAAATGTTTCCTAGATAACTTTCGTAATCCCGCTTGAATATGTAATGATATAATTTGTCGTCCGATCAACTAAACATCACATTAGTTAAAATTTGCAGACTCTCTCTCGTACAATATTGTAATTTACATTATTCGGCGGATATGAAAAAAATGTCTTGATTTTTTGCGCAAAATATCAAGTGATTCCGTACTATATATGAACAGTTCGCGCGTTATCAAAATAGGACATTAAAAAATGATCAATTTACCGCAAAAATATTAAAAAAATGTTGCTGACCTCTCCCTTCTTCTTCTTTTGTCTGACCATTGAAATGGAGTAAATCGAACTCCGAACGATGACCTGATACCCGATCAATATTACAACTATGTAACTGCTATTGATCGAGCGAGACCGAAAGTTCGTCTATTACGTTATCGTCTCATCTCATCCGGAATATTTTTTTTCCTTCACGACGACGCGACGGCTTTGCTTGCGCGCCGTGTGCCAACGAATGACGAGCAAAAGAGACGGCAAAACGCGTCGTCAGCAACGAAAACAGGAGAAGAGGGCCCATCCGCCATCGAATTAAGTGCCCAGACTTTGGCGATCGAAAAGATATAACACACGTGACCGCGATCAATAACTCCTATATTTTCCTACAATTGTCGGTATTTTTTTATTCAAATTTTGTTTATTGCCAATTTCTTACACAGAAAAAAAAGGTCTTTAAAGTATATTGTCTTTAACCTACTCGCTTTGTTTACAAAGTGGCGTTCGTCGGTTACTAATTGAGCAATCCATTTCCCGAACGACAAGAGCGGTTCTTACCCTACGGTCGCTTTCCATCACTCGCCTATACGGAGAATTCGGTTGAATTGATGTACGTAACGTAACAAAGTTTGTTATTTGTCCCGTAGGGTGGAATGAAAAATGGATCGAACCCTAGGGCGTCTCTATTTGTCGGGCCGCCGCAAAAACTAACAAACTCTCGTTCGCGTAAAGACCGCTCGCGCAAAAAGAGTTTCTCTTTGGTTTGAAGTATTTTCGACGCGACTGTTATCGGCTGCCTACAGCTTCTAATAATTAAATAAAGTACTTTTTACGGAAAACGCTATAATTGATTAGTCCGAGACCGAATTGTTCGATACTGGATTTAAAATGCAAATTTTAAATCAATCTCAGTTTGTTTCATGCTCAGTGTATAGTGAACACTTGTGTTAATGATCGAAAATATATAGACGTGTGAAAGTATATATACATATTGAGAATTCTTTATTTTAAAATTCTCTTTGTTATCTTTCTATAAATTGCATATGCTCTTTTGTAAAATTATGCGTGGAAGATATCTAAATATGTCTAAAGAAGAATAAGCGCGAGAGAAGGATGGAGAAAAGACAGGCAAAATCAATTTTACTTTGCGCACGCTATCGGACTAGATATGTGAAAGTAGAACCTTAATCCCATTTATGGTTAACGCGCAAACAAACTTCGAACTTCATCAAACTGCCACGACAACTACCGACTAACAATTTGCCTTAATAAATACTTGCATTATCCTGTGCAATGAGAGAGAGAGAGAGAGAGAGAGAGATTCTCTCTCTCTATTTCCATGTAAATAATTCACTTCGATCAAAAGCGAGGCTATCTGGTTCTTGCAGGCAGGTCTTCATTTGGCAAGGCGGTTGTGGTAACATATATACTTCCAAAACCTGTGCTTGTAAAGCTCTTTGGTCTCCGGTGGCCTTACCGTCGTTCGCGACAATAGCGGCCGAAAATTACGCTCGCTTGTGTTAACTGTTTGCCAGCTGGAAGATAAAGCGTAATGTACTAGCAAGCGATTCCGGCAATCAATACTACGTTTCTGCAATTTCCACTCATGCATATTTTTGTTTTAAAAGCGATTTTATTTTTGACAACCTCTCTCTCTCTCTCTCTCTCTCTTTGTGATGTAACCGTCAACACTATCAAAGAAACTTTTTATATACTTTTAAAAAATATATATTTTATCATATATATATATATATATAATTGTTTTTTATGCTAACTCATATATTTATTTGCAAAAAATTATTATGCAACTTTGAAAAAGTAGGCAGAAAATTACATAATAAGTTTTTAGAAAAAATAGTTATTCTTTGTTATTTCTAATATTGATATCGTTTTACGAACACACACACTTTTTTATAACTTTTTTATTTTGTAGACCAAATGTTTCTAAAATAACTCTACCTATAATAACAGAGATATGTGATCAAATTGTCACACAAAGTAAAAGCTAAAGTTTGTATGCGGGAAAAAAAGAAATTACTATCTTTATTTATAAACTTGTCTCAATTGTCTCTGTATGTTATTATTTAGTAATACTTTACGTGTAATATTTAGTAATAATTTGCCTAATATTGGAAAGTTTGTGTTTTGTTCCAATAAATCTTTCACACTATAAATGTTTTATTCTCTGTATATCTTATTGTACAATTATGTGATGAATAGAAATAAAACCGACATTATTGATATCAATTTGAATCAACATTGCGCATAATAATGTATGACAATCACTGTCTTAGAAGTTCGAGTTTGATGTTAAAATACTTCGTCAATTCTCTCAATCAATGTCACGATCGAGTTTGTAATTTCGCATTCTTACTGACGTCTTAACTTGAATTGTCGGAATCCGTAACCGATAGCAAACGATTCAGGGAAGACGACGACAACGACGATTACTCCTTTTCATACGCACGCTGAAAGTTTAGCGACGATACGACGAAGTATTTTAACTGGTTGTGTCAGAAGAATCACGGTGAGAACACGTGGACTCGGGGAGAAGTTTCTTCGCATTGTAAACGAGAAATCGTCTGCCAGCGCCGCTAACTCCGTAACTACTGGCTCGTTTTTCAAGTCCCTCGTTAATCCAGACTAGCACGACCAACTCAGTAATTGCAGTTGCAGTGTATCACCGGGAGAAATATTTTCTTTAATTGAATGCGCCGAGATTTAAATAAGATTGCGATGTAATTAAAGAGAAAATATTTATATTGTTTTGCCTACGATATTATGATAATGTCCGAGTATACACAATATTATATAAGTTTAAGCGCTTACAATATAAAATATTTGTGATTTACTTTTATAAATATTTTGTAAATAGACATAGACACACACACACACACGTACACACACAGTTCTTAGTTTATGTATATATGTTAATACATGATAACATATTTCAATTTTCTCTAGATACGCCCGTGTGACAACAAGCTGCGTGACAGGCTGCATCATTGTCATCTGGGTACTCGCCATCGTCGCGGTAGGCTTGCAATCGTTGCTGGATGTGGGCCCCGATTTTTGTCGCCGCAAGCTTAGCAGCATCGCCTTAGAACAGGTGATCGGAGCGAGCATACTGGTCGGACTGCCCGCTCTAACAACGATCTTCCTGTACGCGAAGTTGGTGTTGCGCGTGCGACACGCCACACGATCGTACAAGCCGCCGGCCGCCTTCTCTTGGGACTACGAGCTCACGAAAGCGAACATGTACAGCTGCGTAATGTTTGCCATATTCTGGCTGCCGTTTGGCATGATGGTTTGCGTTAATTCCTTCACACCCGTTTCTCCGCGAGTGCTCTACATTCTGGCTTGGTTCGCTCTGTCCAAGTCCTGCTTCAACAATCTGCTTTATTGCGTGGCAAATCGTCACTTTCGCAACGCTTATGTCAAGCTCTTCCATTACTGTTGCTGCAAGACTACGGTGAGCTTTTCGAGACGGCCTCGCGGCGGCGAAGGCGGCAGAAATTCTAGCGACGTACGCCTCCGAGTACACATCATTCATTCATACGCGAGTCCGTCATCCTGTCGTCCGACTGTGGTTAGGCCCAACGGACGAGCGACAGGACGTGATGTCTATGAACTCTAAAATCGCGATGCACTCGAAGTATAGAAAGAGAATGTGTTGACAAAGATGTGTCCGCATTACATCTTCGCACATCGGACATATGTAACGCGAATCTGTTTTTACAAGACAGATGATTGCTGTGAAATGCGACATTATCATTCTGAGGTCGTCTCGGATATGATTTTGTGGGAAGTATTAAAATCTATATCTTCGTCACATACACACGCATATAAAATTTTCCAAGAAAACCGAATTACTCATTTACTAACGGAGTCACTCTTGCATTTATGTAAAAGATCTTGTTTTTATAAAAATAACAAAATTTTTCAAGAGTTGTTTTTCGAGCAGAATTATTTTTGATATAATTGAAGACATTGATTATCACATAAAAATAAGAGTATTGCCTATACAGTTTTCAGATTTGTTTACTCTATTAGTACAAACTACTATTACTTGTACTTGATGACATGAGTTTCAACACTTTACAGAAATGCTGCTATTTTTTGATATTATTCTTATACAAGACAATTAAAACCTAAGAAAAACAACATCGGCACTAAAGATATACATAACACAATAAATGTCACGACGTTTAGTATTTAATTATCCGTAGAAAATTCAAGTTTATTGGATGTAAGAAATAGATTGTTGAAATCAAAAGCATTCAATATTTTTGACACGAACGGTTACCGTCCAGTGGATATGTGTGTTCTCTAAAACCATTAGATTTACGTTTCGGAGTGCTTCATATCGTAATTATACGCAAGTCAAAACGAGACATATTTCCAGAATTTCACGAAAATATAATGTCAAAAATATTCAGGTGTTTCAATATCAATATTAACAAAAAGCGATGTTATTTTGAGCAAAAGACGCGGAGGTGGAAGATTTCTGCTTATTACTGATCGCGTCGTTTTAGAGACGGTGCATCTTCTTATTTTATCGAGGAAATGCTCGTTTTTTAGCCAAGAAATTTTTTTTTTTTTTTTTTTTTACTTGCAAAAACTATTTTATTTGATTGCAAGACGAGAGACATAATATGAGAATGGAAAAGAAAATAAGATTTCCCAATTTCGATTAAATTTTTCGACGGAGCTTAACCAGGAATTCCAGAACGGGAAGAGGCTGCAAAGTTATGTACGCGGCACGTTAGAAGGATAGTACTTGACACCGGTAGGCTATAAGTACTCTGTATTTAAGCTCAACGAACATACGGCTGGTAGCCGCAAGCGCCCCATTCCAAATTATGGCGGTCTCGCCGCAGTAAGTCAGCAGAGTAGATGAAAATGCCGTAACGTTTAAGGAGATACTTGGCGCTCATCATTCCCCCGAAGGTAATAACATTCCGGTAACGAAGAACAAAGTCAAGTGGCCTCTCAGATAAGGGCGATTCGATGATAAAGATGGCAATAATATCAGTTAAAACTTTCATTACTTACTTTGCTCGTCTAGTTGGTTTCGGTGTTCGGTGCAATTTAGTGAGATTCCTTTGAAAGGACGGGAAAAAAAGCATTATTCGGCCATTTATTATGTAAAACGAGAGCGATTACTTGCGGCAAAGATCCTTTCGATTTCGATGACGATCGATGAAGAACAAAGAAGCGAATCAAGTATCGTAATGTATGCCACTTTATTAGCAAAAATATGTAAACTTTAAGAATATATCGATAAATAATAAATATATATCGACATCAATTCGGTGAAAACTAAAAATAAGTTGATAGACGCAGAGCGTTTTGTGTGCAATTAGAATTGTGGCAATTTGCATATAATATGTAATCCTTAAAATTCACTAATTAAGAAACTTTTCCTCGTCTTCATATATAGATTCGCTGTTTCATAAAACCAAAACTCTCTTCGTGACGCTGCCATTCACTTAATTTTAAATCTACATATCGCATTTGATGTTTGATACTTAATTATATACATATATATATATATATATATATGTATGTATTTTTTGTCTCTGAACATATCTGGTTGCAATTATATAATTGCTCTTATCTGCCGAAGTACACGTACGCCGAAATTATATTCACTGAATAAACGCGCTGAAAATAAACGAGTATATTGCACAATACTTGTTGTTTCTGTGATTTTGACACGGTGACAGCTAAAAATGTGTCTACCGGGATTTATTATAATCAAAAGTAAAATAAAACAAAAAAATACTGTTCAGAAACCGAAAAAATTGGAAGATGAGTAGAAGAAATTTTATATATATCTGCGATAGCATCAACATATTAACGCGCACAGTATAGACGATATTCCTCGCGTGACTTGATTGCTTCTAACGAATTCTCGCGTATATTTTGTGTAAATCGGTCAGTGAATATCGTCGTACCAATTATTCTAGAAAACAACGCCATTTTGCAAGTCAACTGGATAGTTACGTGTTACGCCGCACCGGCAGCATGAGATATGTTCGTTTTGCTGTGTCGCGTTTCTCCACTAGAACAGACACTTGTTTCCAAGAATTGCGATTTATTTAGCAACAGTTTCAGTGAAAAGGGTATTTGCTTTAGCATTTGCGAGTGACTATTCGTTCAGTATTCGCTCTTTTGAGAACGCGCTTTGTTCCGTCCATACAACGCGCTACGCAGCTGCGATTACGAATATCAGATTTCCGTAAACCGACAACGGTATTTTCTTCAAAAAGAATTTATTTGTAGACAAACAACTCTGGAAGTTTTTCGAAAATGCACTTTCGCAAAAATCCTTACTCATATAAATGTAAATTCTGATTATGTTTACTGATTATGTTTATGCACTCTCTTCCCATAGAGTTCATTATCTTTTTTGCGTATGTTTTATACACGTATACGCGGTACATTTTCCGACCGCGGCTTCAAACTATATTGTTAAATCATATATTTAAAAACATATCCGTCGCGTTTTACGCCTAAACTTTCGTTTGTACATATATCATAATAATAAGATGCGTGTGAGATACGTTACCGTGCGAAACCCATTTTATATTAATTGTAAGCGCAAGTTTGCAGATGTCATTGAATTGACTAAATGCATTAATCAAATCAGCCAATTGATCAACGTGATTGGTCAATTCCACGAAACCTGCAACTTGCGTTTGCGCTTAATGTGGAACAGGCTTAACATTAAAAAAGCGCGCGTGCTTTTACTTATATTTTTACGTTGTTATTCATACTCACAAGAGCTTCGACACAAGCGTAAAAAGCATTTTTTTTCAAAAATCATATAAACTTTCTAAAAACTGTAGTTTAGAAACTAATTGTTAATATAATTGAATATATAACTGAAAGAATTTTACTTTGCCTACGCGAAAACCAAAATAGTAAAACAAGTACGCATATATATGTATATATATATATATATGTAGTGTAAGTAACATATACACGCAAATATATATTGTATATTAATGCGTATAGATATATTGTATATTTAATGCGTATAGATATATCTATATATCTATATATAAGTATACTTATTAATAATGTATTTGTTAATTGATAAATTATTGTAATGACGTATTCCTCGTGACCGTATATGTATAAAATCGTGTTTTACGCGCCTTCTGTCAATCTGTGATCACACTTTTTTAGGTACGACTGTCTGAATGATATGGTATGTGTACGCGCATTATATCATCAAATTTTGCACATTTTTTATGTTCAACTGTTCTGTTTAATTATAGTCAACACTGAATTAATTAACATCTTGCAGTAAGATTTTACGACATATATGTATATGCTGAAAACTGTAAAAATCGTTGTTTCGTTATATGTACAATGAAAACAACAGTATTCACAGTTTTAATATTCTAAAAGTAATTGTAATTAAAGCGTTCAAGTTGGTCAATATCCGATTCGTGAACGTTGTGTGCAAAATTTGAAATTAAAATTTAAGCGTCTTTCCAACGAGAACTTTGATAAAACATTCGGCGAGTGGTCACGCATTGATCAAATACAAGATAAAGGAGAGAAAAACATTCCTCGCGGTAGAGAAAGATTTTATCGAAAGTTCTATGTCGCCGAAATCGGGTTCTCGAAAATGCAAAAGTAGGCGGTTTTGGAATAACAAGTGCCATTGGCAATAATGATTGAGGACTGGGACCAGGAACTTCTCGTATAAACTACCTTCCTCGCAACTACTTTTTCATATTTGTTCGGGATGCTTGAAATTGTAACAAGAAGAAAAGTACATTTAAAAGTTATGCAGCATGATTGCGATTGAAACACGCGCGTTTTTTTTTTTTTTTTTTTTATCGAAAAGTTCCATTTTCATACAATTTTATGAACGAATTCGCGAGGTCAAGAAAAATTCGTATATTTAAGAGTCTTTATTTTAAAAACGTATGTCTTTGCGTTACGTCGAAGATAAGCGCAAGGTATAAAATGACGTAAATATTCTATTTATACACGTGTTTTTGCATATTCTGAACGTTGGGTGTATTTTGATGCGCAGTCACGCGCGTTTGCGAACATATTTTTATTGATATATTGATGACAAACGTGCTGATGTTATATATGTATATAACACACACACACACACTTGTAAATGTAAATGGCAAAATTGACAGGCACTGCATGCTTTTTTGTACGGACTCGCAATGCTATATCTAATATAGTTAGAAAATTTCTTAAAAAACTAGCAGATTTATTTTCTCTTTATTAAACATTAAACGAGAATGATGTAAATTTCCATGCTATTTCTCTGCGTGCTATATCTTTGATGCGCTGAATATCGTGCAACTTATGCAGTGTCCGTCCACGGAATAGCTTTTTTTATGAGAATAAAAAATATGACGTATAAAGAGCTATTCTTATAAGATAAAATTATTTAATATGTTAAAATTGCATAAATAAATGCGGAGAAAAAATGTTTCCAACCATCATGAATTTTGTAAGTTAAATAATAGTAATCGCAATATAGAAACTCATTAGTTCAATACAAAAAAAATTAATTTTTTAAGACAAACTTGATAAGAATAATAAATTATTTTTGTTTTTATATCTCCGACTATATAAAAACACGCGAGTAGTTTGCGATTGACTACTTGAGCAAAAATGTGCGTTTATTTCTAATATACATATTGAACAAAAGTTTCTCGAACGATAATGAACATAATATATATTAATAATATACAATAATATACAATTTGTAGCTTTATCTATATGAAAAGTATCAAATTTTGTTACATAGCAAAATATATCGCTAATTACGAGTAATGGTACATCAATGAGACACTACTAACGAGACACTATCAATGTGCTGACAAATTTTATGTAACGGTAAGCTTTTCGAAAAGTCGCATTTTTTATTTATGATTTATCAAATGTGAACGCGAATCGTTCAAACTCATTCGTTTTCGTCTTTGTGGTTACTTGATACTTTAAAGGGACGTCTGTAATAAAAGTAAATAGTATAGAGTGAGAAGTAAGGTTCTTGGATTTATTTCAGTTTTGTCTATACAAGTAATTATTTTGCGTCTTTCAACACGTGTCTTTCATCGGCTGATAGTAATGTAGTAAGCAGTGCGAAATGCGAATTGCCTATTTCGTTATTTCCGTTGTTACTTCACCGAAACACGATTTCCTCTCTACTCCTACAGCCTTACTACCTTCATTGTAGACGAACTTTTATGTAATATCTAGATAGCAGTAGATTTAATGTTTAATATAGCAGTAGATGTTATAAATGTTGTATATTTTATGTTAGACGAGCAGAGATATATATAGATACATTTTAGATAACAATATATACATATATATATATATATATATATATATATATATATATATATATATATAATATGTGTGTATGTAT
>QVOA01005668.1:0-53178 GCA_014825685.1 Pseudomyrmex cubaensis | reverse complement strand
TTTTTTTTTTTTTTTTTTGATAGATTTTGATAGAATCTTCAACTACGTAGCTAGTGAGAAGTGCAAATAACAAGTACTAAGCGCTTCATATAGAATACAGTTTAGATTTGTTCATGTTGTGTCAAGCATATTAAAAAGTTAATCGCACGTAATTAATTTACAAAACACGTATTTAAAAAAAACATGTGATTTACTTATGTTAATTTATGTTTCGTTGTTCTTACATTTGCGCAACGCCTCTTAATCAGAATCACATAGTGGAATTCTATGTTTTCACGAGCAATAAAAAAATCTTCAGTTGATCACAATCTATATTTTTAAATTATACCACGCAATCGATTTCAGTTAACTGCAAATAGATTGAAAGTAATATATTGTACTACACATACACACACGCACACACATACACTTATCAGTTAGAAAAAAAATTATAATTTATAGTTGGCGCAGGGAGTGCGATATTCAATCGTACATATAATTAAACCATTTAAAAAAATTATTCTGCGTTTAAAACGCTTTTAACGAAGTTGTTAGAAAATCCATGACGATAAACATGTTTCTTGTCGGAGATTTTTTTTTATCTCTACTGCATCCAGCTGCACGCGAACCTTACCAAAGATGGATACCGCTTTGGGCCGTAGCAATATACAACTTGAAATGCGAAGCTAATAACCGAGAGATAGCCACTGTATATTTTATTCCCTGAGGAAGATCGAATTTCAGTTAAACTTTTTATAGGTCTGATGTGACATTTCACCCTAACTTCCTTCTTTCGAAATGTCTGCGGATTGTGACTTGTGTATACACACATATATATAACATACGAGTATTTATGGCAAAATTAAATCTCCTACGATATATCCATTTATTGAGAAAAAAAACTAGATTTGCAATATCAAAGAGAACCTTAACTATGAGTCACGAAACTTGTTTCCTGGCAAATATCATATTCTTTAGCGTAAACAAAGGCCAATAAATATGCTTCTCGGCAGACTCGCACGTATGTACCGTCTTTGCGTAATCGTATGCGTCTTCTTATCACAGGTGCGCAAACTGTGTTGACTGATACAGAAATAACGTCTAAGCTAACAATGAAGTATACCGCGTGGAAAGATAACGACGGGTTATTCACATAAATATTCAATAAGCGGGAGATCGTGTAAAATGATTTTTTTCTCCCGTTTTAATAAAAGTATAAAATTACAGATAATTATGAAAAAAAAAAAAAAAAAAAAAAACGAAGATATGTGGTACAGATGCAAAGGGTTTTAATAGCAACATTTTTTGCATGAGTAAGTGCAAATATAAATTTTTACCGGAAGTGCCATGAAATTGCAAATAGCGTAATCGATGAATTTGCGTAACTGTCTAGCCATTCAGCAAAGTTAACCATAGTGTTCTTTGGAATAGCAATATAATTGCACAAAATGCGTATTATTTCCGTTCTCTCTACTTATTATCAGTAACTTTATTTAGTCATGCTCTCTTTCTCTTTCTCTCTGTAACATATAAACCTCCGGGAAAAGGTCTCGCGCGAATCATTCTTTTATCGATATTCGCGACTTATATAGAGTGTATCTATCCATAACTTACACTTTCATTCATACAGCGCTTATAGTACAAGGTTAACGTCGACACAGCTTGGGTGGACGTTCTTCTCATATTTCCAGAATTTATCGCCGCGCGAAAGACTAATATTATCAATAATTACGTAGTTAACCTTTTGGCTTTTATTAACTGTGTTAGCAAAAGAAAAAAGATGATTAGTCTCCGCTAATTAAAGTGTTTCGCTCGGCATAATTTGTAACGGTATAATTAGTAAGTCGATCGCAAAATATCAAGTGATATACTCACACTTAGTTGCTTCTAGTAAAATATAATTATATGGCTCTCTATATGTCATTACGTAATTCTAACTGCGAGTTTCTCATTTCGTGTTGTTAATCGTAATCTTGCGATTGTTTCATCACGACCTAGTTTGTTCTTCTGACGCGGATTTACTTTGACGTGATATTGTTGATATTCTGTTTGGATCTGATCTGTCGTGAAAATATATATAGACGATTGTTTGTTCCGAAACTATCTGTCTGTCTGGATGAAGGCGCACGTGCTTCGATAGTTAATTTACATTTGTGGTTACCTCCGTCAGAAAATACACGGTAAAACGGATAAAATGTACGCGCGTCCCGAAACCGTCTGCGCAACATATTCGTTTCACCAGCAGGCTGGTTTAATCTCACATGCAGAAATGTCATATAACCGATATAAAGTATGCACCTTGCAACATGTGCATTCCACTTATAAAGTCTGCCTGAGAATTTTATTAAATTTTTTATTACAGGGTGGTTTTTTTGAGTCTTTTCTGGTAAACACACAAAATTTTAATTGAAACTTGTGTGTGTATGTGTGTGTTGTATGAGTGTACGAAAGAAGGTCAAAACAAATATAATTAACACAAGTGAAGCGCGTCTTTAAGAAACGTTGCAATACAGTCTACATACAATCTACTTTCTTTTCAATTCAATTACTTACATAATAATGATGTTGAGATAATTCTATAAGATTTTTTGAGGATCAGCACTTTTATTGGTATTTTTACATATAATTGTAAGAAAAGAGAGATTTCCTCTTATAGAGAATGACACGTCAGAATGTAACACTGATTATTAACAACACAATCATACATGATCTCACAATTCATACATATTAATCGCTTTAATCAATTTACATATTACACTTTAACTCTCCGTCTATCTGTTATTAAAATTACTCTCGATTAACGAAGTAAATTGTTAATAAAGTTATGGTTGTACAAACAACCATCTCAACTGTGTCTCACAATCAATATCGAAACAAAGTTCTCTCACGAAAACTACAAAGAGCGATAATCTTGTGCATATCAGCAAGATTTTAACAACATCCAATATTTTTTTAAAAATAATCCGATTTCTTGTCAAAAAGTTTACAAAAATTAAAATTTGTTAAAGAAAATTATAATTCAGACACTTTGTTTTAATACAACATTTTTTACCGATAAAGTTTATATTTTGACAGTCAGTTAACGAAAATTTATATTGTGGATATTAATATATACAATTGTTTATTTCTGCGTTTTATTTCAATATCATTGAATGCAATTTTGTCTTTATGTATCCACAACTACCTACTTCTATGACATGTCTGAAACATTTTTTCATCTGATGCCGGTTTATATATATAGTTTCACGAAATACAATTTTTCGCAAATTGTTATAAATATTTACACGTAGAAATATTTATAGTGCAGAAAAAGAAACAATTATCCTCTTTTTGTTTTGTTTGTTTTTTTCTAACTTAATACCATCCTTCTTGTATTTTTACCACCGCTCTCCGTAACACATTTCGCATCATTAATCTCGGATCTTCCCGCTCATTAAAATTTTGCTCGCCCGCCAATTTGCTTAATCCACTTTGCACGGAAAGGATATAAATTACCTGCAAAACATAGAAACAGGATCCAACACTTCCACATGATTACCCTACACGTCGTTTATTCCCCGAAGTATTTGTTACAGTGACTGCGATGCACGTGCAAGATCGTCCTCATTCTCGTTCCTTGAACCTCACGCCGATTTTGCACATCGGTTCGTAATAATCATTACGCGGAGTCCGCGTAGGCCGCAAGACGAAGAAAATCAGCCGATTAAATTTTTTTTCTTTTTTCTTTTCTTTTTCTGTGAAATCTCAAATTTTATCTCGATCGATAGAAGATATCCGGACTACGTCGATTCAGACATGGAGATCGTTCTACGGCGAAGGTTCGCGGCTGACTGAAGCCGCCGCTTCCATTCCGCTCGGCGCGTACCTTCGCGCGCTCCGAGCTTACGAGCGGAATTCTCTCGCGCCTCCCCTGTGTCGTCACATGCCATCGCCATCATTTTTTTTGACTGAAAGACCAACAGATTTGTCATAGAAAAAAAACCAATATGATTTATGCATCGATTTTTTTCGAATACGCTTTGCGCGCGGTTACTCGCCAAGATAACTCATGTATGTTTTTGCTTATTGTTTAATGTTTGTCTTTGCGTTTGTTTTTGCTTATTTTATTTTCACAGTCCGGATAATGTACCCGCAAGAGAATTTTGATGTGTAGAACCATGTGTAGTTCGCATATACAATCAAGTTAATTGTGACAAATGTGTGGGCGATATGTAGCGTTAAACTTGCGCGTGTACGTTACACTTTTTTTAAAAATGACACAATTGCAGAAGTTTTAAATGAGAAATTTTATTCGCTAAAACGAGTGTTTTTATACTCCTCGTCTTTTTGATATTTTTACTTCGATCTCCAATTGTGAGACTAACACTGGAATTTATTTTTTATTGCATACAAACAACGCATAAGGTAATTCGCAAGCTACGCGATCTGCATATGACTGATCATTGTTACTTACTTAAGACTCAAGGATATAGATATATAAAATTAACAAGCATAGAGCGTGCGATAATTACGTTGCCAACGGATATAGAAATTGTTGAACAAACTCAACGCAGCTGTGCGTTGTAACCGCGAAATGTTTAAGAGATTGCACGTCAATAAGGTTAAAGTGTTCACATTGTGTGCTCAATATTGGTATCACAAAGTAGAGTTAAAAGTGGAAATAAAATCTATTATGTATTATTGTTACAATTTACAATAAGTAAAATTTCGAAGAGTATTTATAGAAAAAACGCGATAAAAATCATGTAAAACTCACAAATTATTGGTGTGTTGCTGCAGCACAAAGTTGTGTAGCTAAATAAATAAAATAACTATATATCATAATGTATAGAAAAAATTTTTGTTGTATGTTTACAATTACCGTAACTTGAAATTAGAAGAATGTGAACAATGATGGATCTTTGCACGATCGTCATGCTTTCATGATATTTTTACATATTTTCTCTGTACAGGGGAAATAAATTATTTTGTCACCGACAAAATCATTATACAGTAATAATACCGTCAATAATACTGTCAGTATCAATAAATATATTTGTTGATATTGAGTATTATATATATACAATACAGTCAATGATACTCTGCCTTCCTTAAGCTAAAATATCCTATCTAGCATATCAGAAGAATCGAAAAAACTGAGGTTTTATTTTTTTGTTTGTGCCATCAGTAGTTAGGACAAATAAATTAGACACTTTTTAGACGTCTATAAAGTCTTTAGGATTTTCTAGCTTCATTTAGAAGTTATAGAACATGTGTGGAACTTCCAATATTTCAATATATCTTGAAAAATGCAAAAATGCGAGATAAGACATTTTAACTAAGGACGGCATAACTGTCAGTTATTATTGCTTGATAGAAATATTGTAGCATTATTAAAGATTGTTATAACCATCAACATAATCGTAAACATTCGTGATTAATAATGTATACTGTCACTATCAACAAATATATTTATTGATACTGACAGTATTACTGTGTACAAAGTCGATATTATGATTTTGTCGTTAACAAAACATTTACTTCCTATGCACATTGAAAAAAATATGTAAAAATATGAAACCATGACGATTGTGCAAATCGAGCGTCGTGTGTATATACCGCTAAAATATCATTACGCCGGCCAGACGATACATTTTTGTTTAATGGCAGCCTGCCAATTGGGTGCATTAATGCCTATCTGCCCGATAATATCTTTCGAGATGTTAATGCCCGAGCGAGTTGATTAAAATATGATACCAAAAATAGCAGTAAGTAAACAGATGCTTCTAAAGCAAAAAATACGATCCTCTTTTATCGAATCAAATTTTGCTAGTCTTGACAGATTTTTTTACATCACTCTCTCTCGCAAACAAATATATAAAGCAAAAAAAATGAAGTCCTCAAATGTGCAGAATAAAAATTTTTTGCATCGGGAATTTTTGTTTTTGTTTTCGAGACAAGGGTGAGCCTAAAAACTTGAAAAATTGATAACATTAAAACATTTTAACATACAGTCAAATGACTAATAATTTTGTGTTTTATATTATCAAATATATGTACGATATATACATCAAACAAATCAAATGTCAAAACTTGATAATAATTACTACATAAATAAGAAACGTAAAATATTCGATATTTAATAAAGCAATTTAAAATCATACAAGTCATTAGCGTACCTAGTAGACACTAATAGTTTTAACTCTTCGATGAAATGTTGTGCCCATTCTTTTACGAAAATTTTGGTAGTCACGTTTCACACATTTGAAATTAGTACGAACACAAAGTACGAATTTTTATTTCACTTTTTATTAGATAGACTACATTTTCGAGAGTAACGATGGGGATGAGGCCACGTTCGAGCAATACTATGACGGCGATTCATTTGTGCATTCCTGATGCTTTGAAAGATACACCGGGAATGCTGCAATTCGCGGAATTGCAATTTGGGGTGGGCTGACGACTGCGTGCCTGAAATCACAACATAGTGATTGACAGATTCAAGTAATTCTAGATATTGCGTCAGGCATTATGGCGATGATGCCGGTGATCAGTTTATAGCTTGGGATCTATCGTCATATGATTATATCAGCATACTAATATGTCAAAGCTGCTATTTAAAGATGTTACGTTGTCGATTTTTATGCATCTTCCTCATCTTGAATAATTAATATATAAATAAAACTATATATCTCTCTTTCTCTCAGATTTACAAATTAAATTTTATATATCTCTTGTGCTTTTAGTACAAAATCCAACATTTATTTTTCTTGCACAGAAATTACACTTTGATCGTCAATAAATTGTTTCAAATTTAAAATATGTAATAGAATGAAACTAAACATCATGCGTGACTACGAATCAGCAGCAATTGATATTCCAGACACGACGTTTCAGCTTTCCAAATTGGATATTAGAGATATCCAAGGTGTTTTTTTCACGAACGGAAGAAAATGCGTGCGGAAAGCGAAATTCTGCAAATGTAGTAATAAAGGTTCAGAGTACTTTCAAAAAATTACTTTAACAAAAAGCTAGTACTTGTACACCAATAAAGTATTGATACAATCGAACCTCGTTAACTCGAATCTCAAGAGCTAAAATCTTCGAGTTGTAGAGGTTTCGAATTATCGAAGTTTTTGAGAAGTTTGACATACGAAAATTCGACTTACAGAGGCTTTACACAGAAATTAATCATTTTTTGATTGAAATGACGCAGAGATGATTGGAATTATACGTTTGATTAACGACAAACGACTAGCATGCATGAAACATGCACGTTAAAGAATGGAGAGGTAGAACCACGACATCATACGTTTTCCAGCATTCATTTGTTTGCCACATTATGATACATAGCTATACATTGCTTCAAGTTATAGACGCAGCGACGATAAAAGTTTGACTTTAGAGGTAAACTTGGACTTGTAGAGGTCTGACTATTTCTAACTTCGAGTTACAGAGGTAAAATAATGCATTTAATATATGTGGCAAATAATTCGAGTTGAAGTAAGTTTTATTTTGATTTATAGAGGTTTTCGCAGCGGAGCGGAAGAAAATCAACAAAATTTTCGTCTTACAAGAGGTTTTCGAGTTATAGAGGTGTTCGACTGTATTTATTTTCGCCGCGATTGAAACGCGCGATCGAGAATTCGATCTCCGCAGACTGTCCCGACTAGAATCTACGAACAAGTGTGTTCTTCTACGTACATTTGCCGCGAAAGGGAACGATCGGTGCTTTCGAAAGAACAGGAAGGTCAGGTGCGCTGTATAGTATGGAACTACATATCGTAAGAACATGTAGATGGAACATTTGATATGCTGATTGTAAAAACTACTTGTAATGAAATAATGACTTTTATTTCTCCTGAAGGAGTTAAAAGAGAAAAAAGAGAGAGAGAGAGAAAGAGAGAGAGAAAAAGAAAAAGTAATATTTTGTTCTCAGTCGTTGCTGTGTAATGTGGTCGTTGAAAGACCAACTAAAAGACCCGTACAGCACGAATTATCACGTTGACGTTCATATTCATTCATATCATTGCTTTTTATTAGGCGGAAACTTCACCGGCGCGAATCTGCAATTTGCGGAGTCATAACTTTCGCGACGTCTGTCGTTAGTTAAATTCCGAAGCGTTAACAGTTCCTAATTGTGCCGCCGTGATTCAGGAAGAGAAGCGGAGGAGGAGAGGAAGGTTCGTCCACACCGACAAAAACAACGAAAAGCAAGATGGCAATTTTTACGAGCGCTCCCGTACGCGCGCTCTCGCGCGCACTTCAGACCTTGTGGAATCCCGGAAACCGGTTTTGCAAAATGTGCCGCGCGGACATGCGTTCGCAATGCGCGATGTCGTAGAAAAGGAGAGAGACCCCGCGCCAAATATAGGGAGGTTCCGCACTTTCGATCGGAGACAAAATAGCGAAGTCGCGCATTATTCGTTTTAAAATCGAAATTAAAAACGAATTGATCGTCAACTTGAAGATCCGCCTGTAATATTTCGATGACGTAAAGATTTGAATCGATTGTTGTGCACGTATCGGTGATAAATGCAATACTTTACGATCGACATCCTGCGGCTTTTCTTAACGTTTATCTGCAAAGTAATGTATCCCGAAATATACGCTTCTTGAGAGAAACTGTACCCGGCTGGTACCACTCGAGATATATCGCGCTCTAAGGGAAGACAGATGTAGATTTATTATCTAAGCGGAGGGAGATATGTAAGAAAGAGAGATTACTTCTTGATGAATATTGCGTTCTTCGATTTTTTTTTTTTTTTTTTTTTTTTTTTTTTTTAACAAGCTATTGAATATTACATAATAATAATAATAGTGTTTTTTTATAACTTTTCACGTCAACAACTTCTCGACCTCGTGATTTTGTAAGGCAAATTAGGTGATAAAACTTGAGCGCGTGTTTTTTTCACGATAACACGGTCATCGATGCAGATCGTAACTGTAAATCGGGCCGCTCAATGTAAATGAAACTTATACGCGCGATTATCGAGCAGCGCAACTGGCTGACTCATCTCTGGAATTTTGCGCGATGCAAATTAGTGGGACAAGCGCATTATCTTAAATGTCAATAGCGTGGGCGTAGCGCCAACCGCAATCATTCTAATGATAATTCAGTCTGACCCTACGTCTGAGAAGCGTGCAATGCAGTATCGTTCTCGTTTAATTCTTACAATATCTTTTAAATCATTGCGACGTTAACGCACGTGGTGTGCTTAACGTCGCTTATTATTTTAATCTTGCGTTCAGAAATTCGAAAAAACAAAAAAAAACAAAAAAAAAACGAACGTTGAGATAAAGTGCGTATGGCACTTGAGAAATTTTTACTTTCTCGTTAGAATACGAAACTTGTAAATTGTCGCCAGTGGAAATTTTTAGCCGCCAGCTTCTCTCTCAGAAAGAGGATCTCAAACCTTCTTCAAATTCCCTTTGCTTTGCACTTCAGCTTGTCTCTTCAGAGTTGCGGAAACTTTTAGTGTGACTGGAATGCGAAATATCCTAAAAACAAAATACAATGCTGGCAAAGTGGTAGAAGAAAAAGAGAGAAAAAAGTAACTGATTTTCTCGTTTGAAAACCATTTTTTCGTTTCATTCTTGCAATTGATTTAAATAAATTTGCAATCTCTTATTTAGTTGATTTTAAAAGAGTTTCAGTGAATATTTGTGTCGCGTGCGCAGCCGCGGTATTCAATGCATCTCGGCAAGAAATTTGGCCGGGCGCCAGTACGACAATGATAATAGACGTCGGCTAACTATAGTTGCCTAGAGAGGGAACGTCAGTATTTATTTCGTAGCGTGTTAGGAGTAGAGAAAGAGATATCTCGTAATAATGATGATATATAGCGCTTCAAAATCTTGTCATCTGTCATTAATCAAACTTTAACGTTACATCCAGATAAATGAGAGCTTCCAAGATTTATATACATACATATGCATACCGTTTTACGTTCATTCATCATTTGACAACGTGATATTTTGTTAAATTATTTTATCAAATGTTGAATTGACACAATTACGTCATAGAGGAAATTGCGTCACAATGCGTCTGTTCAAAGAAAGTTTGTCTTGTCGTATATTTTCGCAAGCGGTCGCGTAATTGTTCAATTTACGTATTCTTAGTTACGTGTAGCTTGAGTAACTGCGCGTAAAACGAGAGTGTCGCTTATAATCAGCAAGTATATAGACGGAGACGGTCGTATAAAATTCTTTAACAAATGCGCTTTTACAAATGGCAATTTATATGTAAACACGTACGTACGTAAACGGGTACATTTGTCGTTTGTCGCGCTATGAAGAAACTCAATAATCCGAAAGCTGTCGGACAGGATGATTACTTCTCGTTGCGACTGTGCGCCATCGATGATGGTAACGTGTTACGTGTACGTTCGGCCGAGGGAACGTGTGTAATTTAACGTGAACTGGACGCAAGGGTATACCGTAATTGCAGTGATCTAACATAGGCTGTGCGTTGCGAGAAATGACCGCGGATGCGAACCACCAACCGTCTGGGTGGTCGAAGAGTTCTGACAATAAGTCGAGTTTCGAGTTTCCCATTCGGTCGGTTATATTCGCGACCGTTGCTGGAAAGAACTGGAATCATTGTCATAAAAGCGAGTAATGCGATCGCCGTTGTGTCAACTAATGTAGATTGCTGTTTAAACGAGCGTTATCTGCTCAGCATCCACGAATAGCCGCTTGAATTCTCCTCCTTGATTTTACGCGCGGCACACAGGACGTATAAGACCGTAACGATTTGGAACTAACTTACGTAAATTCTCAGGAGCTAATAATAGAGGATGATAAGAGAGACGAAAAAAAAAAAACTCATACAAATTGTATGATTGTGATAACTAATTTTTTTTCGACACGCGCTCGATGACTTGTCGTCTGTTTATCGAAACCTAAAGCTTTTAGACTCTAACCCAAAGATAATAACAGCGAGGAAATGGTTCTATTTCGCGCGAAAGACAAGTTGTTTGCTTTATATTGTAAGTGCAACAGAAATCGAGACGGGAAATCCCCTCTTTTTTAAACCACACTTCCCGATCTTCCTGGATGGATCATAATGATGACGTGAGCACACACGTGTCATTTTTCGTCTGCGTCTCCTACCGGTTAAGGGCCGAACGAAAGAGACACGTTGAAAGGAAAAAAAGACCGAAACCTTGAAACCTGTCTGGCCGCGTGGGTGTTGCAGAATGACGCATCAAAGGAACGGCGAGGCCCTTTATGTCTGCAGATTCTTAAGGTGTGTTGCACGAGAGAGATTTCTTATTTTTCTCACACATCGGGAGTGATATCCTTGAGGTCTCTGAAATTCTGACGTGGCCAGTTGGGAGTGCTGCGAATTACGAAATAAAAAATCGTGCTCTTTTAAGTAACAATTAACCACCGGAAATAAGAAGCGATTTGTTAAAAAAAAAAAAAAAAAAACGATTGTGTTGCGAGTACTTGCAGATTGTAATTCTCAGTCTTAACCGTTCGATCGAACAGTAGAGCGCGAAGAAGCGACGAATCACTTAGAATCTAGGAATTTCGCTTAAAAGTAGGTCGGCAGTAAATTATCGCGAGTGCGCCTCTCCGAACCGAATGCTTCCTGGAATAAATATCCCACTCGGTTTGCTCGATCTCCTCAAGATATCGAGCAAAGCAGGAAATTTATGTTTATTTTTTTTTTCTTAGATTCACAGTTACAAGAGAGGGACTTGTCTCATCGTTACATCATCCGTCGTCGACATCATTTTGTACACACATTTAAACCCTCGACATTCTGGTCACGTGTAGCTTCCTCGCGTATTATTACACCGCGATATGCATGTGAAACGAAGGAACCAGCTGTGCTACATCACTATATAAAATATTCTGAGAAATTTACATTTAATCACGGAATTTCTCCGAGCACCTCTTCTCAGAATTTTGCGATCGCCGTAAAAGTGTTTCTTATTTTTTTTTGCACACGCCGTGTCTATCTTAGTGTTCAATTTCCATAGTTTTCGGTGAGAATTTTGAAGAGTCAGCGCACTCACATTTATTTCTCACCGGATATTTTCTGTCGTATTTTATTGTTCATGTGTGTTGTCGTTTGAATAGAGTTCTTTTTCACATCTTTACAGAAAAAAGAAATCCAAAAGCGGTCTTTTGTAAATATTCAAATACGGTATTGTTTTGATGACCGTATTTAATGTTTGTGCTATCTTCTCTATGTCTGCTGTCTGACAGCGACTGGAGAACGTGTGAACTTACGTGCGCGTCGCACGTAGAGAGAGGAGGAAGTTTCGCGCTCGCCCACTCGAAACCATTGTCACATCTGACGAGTGTACTCATGGACGCCCAAAAATATACGAGCAGACATATACATGTATACGTACGCGGGATTATGTGCACTTACTTTGAAAGTTCAGTCACGCTCCAAACTCTTAAACTTTTTTTTTTTTTTTTTTTTTTTTTTTTTTTTTTTTTTGGTTTTTAACAGCGACACACAATCTACATCTTAGTGTAATCCAGCAATTATTGGCAAATAATCGAACGGTCGTGTTGTTTAGTATTTTTTTATTTTCTACATGAACGCGCAATAATATATTTCAATATTTATGAGAATGATGTGAAATCATGATTGAATAAAAAAAATCCTTTAAAAATAAACTCGTGTGTTTTGCACGATTTTACAAAGAAATATCGTCAAACTGTTTTCGCGTTCATGACACGCGTATTTCACGCTTTTTGACACAAATAAATAAATGCCGAGAATGGTCGGTGGCGTAACAGCTGAAAATAAATCTTGGAATAGTGCGAATATACGCTCGAGTCCCATCTATATAGTATATATATATCGGCGGTACATTGTTTCTACGTTTAGTGGGGGAACCGCTTAGAGAGATATTTTTTGCGTGTCGCAATAAAACCACATACATTTTATTATATGTGTACTTAACTGTCTTTTCTGTACTAATTCTGAGAACGCGGCGAGCGCGGTTAAATATATCTTAGTTTTGACCACATGTCGGTTCTTTGATTATTGGTTCAAGTCACGAGAGATTCATTTATTAGGTTTCTCAGGTTTCTTCTAACTTCTTCAGGTTTCCGATCTTTTGTGTCACAAGTTATATTTTTGTGTTTTGTATATAAAAATCGTAATTCGGTTTAAAAAAAAAAATCGTTACGTACATAAATACTTCTCGTAATTATTGTGGGCACGACCGTAATAAAAACGTATCAAAACAATTGATCGCGAGTTTTAATCATCGACTTGATATCACTTATATATATCATTGGCTAACAATGGCGCTTCCCCTTTCCCGTCTCATCCCTATTAATTTGACACAATAAGTAGGAACTGCAGGCTGTTAACGCCGCCTTATTTGCTTCCTGTGTTAATTACTTTACGGCACAAAACGTACGATAAAAGACCTTTGGTCGATCTGTTATTCAATCCTTTGTTTCAGGTCGAATCGGTGGAGTTGGCTTTGAAAATCTTGGATGGCTCCGAAATTCGTGGAAAAACGCTGTCAGTTCAGAGAGCGAAGTTTCAAATGAAAGGCGAATACGATCCCGCGCGGAAACCCAAGCGGAAAAAAAAGGATAAGGATCGACAAAAAAAGATGCAAGAAAAGTAAGTCTTCTCGCAAGTTTTCATGAAAGATAAATCTCAAAAATAAAAAAAATATATATATATTAAATAACGACTGTACATACTGTCTGTGCGAGTGGCTTGTTGCCAAACAAACCACTTCTTATCGCAGATCTGAGGGCGTAGACCAACACTCACTTCATCATCTCATGACGCCCCGTACAAATCGAGCTTGGCGTTTTGCGCCGTTGCAACGCGAGCCGCCTGAGAGATGGTCGCTTTTCTCTCCTCAGTTTCTTCTCAGCCTTTTATTCATCTTTCTTACGCTCGTGTGAGATGGCGTGTCCTCGGAAGATCAAGATACGTTTCATCCACGGTGCGCATCCGCCCGCTGCCGCACGCGTGTGTATCTTATTAAGGTTTCTATGCGCCGCGAAACACACGCGTGTCGGCAAGTGGCTTGGCTTAAAACGATATCGTATCAAGATGCGCAATACGCAAACCTTGATAATTCAGAAAAAAAAAATCTTACGGCACGTACTGTGATATACGTACATCTCACGCGTAACACATGTTCCAGTGTGTAAAAGGCTCTTATAATTATGCACTGCCATCGGCTCTTCGGGTTTTGCAGACTGCTTGGCGTTGGCGGTTCCGGCACGTTAGGCAGCTGCGCACGTCGATTACCCGCATTAAGTCCGCCGGTCTCCGCATACAGACTGATCCAAAATTATACGCTAAGATTTCTAGCAAGATTGCCGCAATTTAACCTGACAATCGAAGCGTGTAATTGCGCCTTGTAATGACATTGACTTTGTCCCGTGCTAGTTCTAATCTGTAATTATTATTTTTTCTTACATGTAAATGTGGTACACACCGGAGGGAGCAAAAGATCCGAGATATTTCTTTTAGATGTGATAAAGAAAAACAAAAAAATTTTTTTCTTTCTCGAAAACACGTATATTTATAATTTTAAATCTTTCCAAAAAGATGTAACATTTATTATGATTGCGTGTAAATTTGATTTTATAACTGACGATGAATTGCAGTCATGTGAAGATACGTGCGCGTACGCGCGCGTGTGTTTAAACATTTAATTTCCTCGTGTACCATTATTTCATGCTCACTGTTCAATAGCGATGCATCTCTCCGATGCTATCTCTATGTATCGTTAGTCATATCGTTTCGGTATATCCTGTGTAGGTCGCGAGCGCAGGGTTAACGCCCTGGACTTTGCGAAAACCAGTTATTGGCGAACGTGCGGGCCCACGTTTGCTGGCCGGAAGTAGTCATCACGGCAACGGTCTTTCGACATCCGTTGTTGGAATTTACACTGGTATATACGTTTCTATCGGCATCAATTTTCTGAGTCACTCCAAGAAGTCGTGAGCCACGATCTATCAATCACTGTACAACTCTTGACTACTCGCAAGTTACTCGATCCGGTATGCAGCTTCGGTACTGGCGCTTTATTTGTGCTGTATCGGCCAACGTTTGTCGGCATCTCGAACTATTGAAACCTGTCATTTTTTGAATGACCAAACGGAAACCTTCAATTGTCAATCAATTGAAATGCAAAATTTTCTACTTCTCATCTACTTAGTATTTCTTGTACGTGGCTGTTTGCAGATTGTTCGATTGGCGACCAGACCGCATGCGAGGTGAACCGTTGAAGTGCGAACGAGTTGTGGTCATAAAGAATCTTTTCACACCTGAAGATTTCGACAGAGAAGTGCAGCTGCTGCTTGAATATCAGCAGGATATCCGATCCGAGTGTTTAAAGTGCGGTGACGTCAGAAAAGTGGTCATTTATGACGTAAGTTACTTTTCTTGTTCGACATTTTTCTTTGCGAGCTCTTCCTAGTAGCTAATAATGTTAGTAATAAAAACTTAAACTAAAAATCATTGGAATACTTTATATACATAATGCAAATTTAGCATTCTATATGATTTAGAATTGAAATTTCAATTCGAATAACTCACGTGTAAAAAATTTACATGTGAACACGTGTGTATATATATATATATATATATATATATATATATATGTATAAATACATATATATACAAGAATAATTCTGCACAACATCCTGCAAACGGCTCTTAATGACCGTATATACATATATCTATTAATCTAGAGACTTCAGAGCCCAAAGAGGATTCTTTATTAATCACTAATTGCTAAAAATCATTGTTCCTCTTAACCGCGATTGACTTTCTTTGAACGCTGTATTTTTAGTGAGAATTTCATGAATTTCTCAGAACAGGCAAGAAACGCGCTTTTGAAAGGGTTTGCCCCCCAATCCCATAAATCGACGAGAGGCAAGACACTTTCAGTCTTTGCTATTCGGGCGTGAAACTATTTCAATGTCAGAGTGCACGTTCCATCCAGACGACGTGTGACGACGACGTTATATTTATCACTTTTTATATATGCCCCATTTCTTACTTGCTTCTACAATGATATTGGTTCAAGTAATATAACTTGCGAAAAATAGTATTTTTATTATTTTCAAAACTTTGATTTTTAATTATAATCTTCTGCGATTATTTTGCGAGAAATAGGAGTGATTTCAGCGTGAGAAACTCAATATTTTGCCGCCTAATTTACCATAGACATCTCTCAGTTGTTATTTTTTCTCTTTTTCAGAGCATATGTTACTGCAAAGAAATTCTCAGTGAAACATGGCTCTTCGCTGTCATGAGCGCCATGAAATATGTTTCACTGGAACAAGAAATTTTTCTTCTTTAAAAGTGTTAATAGTCTCTTGTGTAAAATTGTGTGTAAACTTCTAGAACGTTCGTAATATTTTAACCCTTGTGAATTAGAAAAAACAAAGATACAAACTCAGTGACATCGTGATGGAAGTTCTTCGACGTATAATAATAACAAAACTAATATTTAGAAAAAATTATAAATAATTTTGAATTTCTATATATCGTGGACTTTTTGATTTGTTAAACCAAATATATATTCAATTTTGCATATCTAATTGTAGCAAAACCCATGTCAAAATATGTTTCTTTAATTTTCTACACGTAGCTCAAGCAGAAGCCATAAATCCACTGTATATTTAGATTTAGCCGAATGTGATTCACGTGTTAAGTTTTATGTGCTCTTATTTGCGCTATATTTACTTGTCTCAACATTACATTGACTTTGAACAACCGATTATTAAAATATGATTCGGATATTTATATATAGAGTACATTAATATACACTATATGCTTTAGATATTTATAGTATATAGTGTATATTAATTTTTTTATCAAAAGTTGCGTTCCTTCTTTTAGAGACATCCCGAGGGAGTAGCACAAGTCACATTCCGAGAACCGGCAGAGGCGCAAGCTTGCGTGCAGCTATTGAACGGTCGTTGGTTCAGCCAGAGAAAGATCTCAGCGGAAATCTGGGACGGCAAAACCAAGTATAAGTAAGTTATCCTGTTGGTGATTACTGCTATATCAACTTTAAGAACCGCATACCGATGGTTGCTAATACAGAATTTCTCTGTCGGTTATAAGAAACTTTTTTTTTAAATAATAATTACATTTTGATATGTGTGTATAAAATCATGTTGATAATGAAAATTCTAAAAAATTATTTAGTACTTGTTCATCGTGAGTGAACATAAATAATCTCTTGTAATTAAAAATAAGAATAAAGCATTACAGCGGTGCAAATCTTCTCTATCGTGTGTTCTGATCTTAGTGGTTGAAATCTTTGCTATGAGGGCTATGATCTTCGCTAACTTTGGTTGGGATTTTTGTTACGAGAGGATTCTGTGCTCGTAATGAAAAATTAGCGTATATTTAACTCACAACGCAATATATATATATTCTAAATGTGTATATACAACTGTTAATATATCGAAATGTGTTCTTCAGAATTATAGAAACCGACGCGGAGGTTGAAGCACGACTGAATAAATGGGATAAATATTTGGAGCAGGAAGATAAAGAAAAGGAAAAGAAACGAGAGGAGATAAAGAGCAACAACGAAGGACAAACAGCGTCGCAATAAACTAACAAATCCTACACAATCAATAAAATTGTAATCATATATCACAGATTCTATTTTCTTTATTTGCAAAAATCTTCATCGTGTCGTTACGCGCTGGATGTTAAGCTCGAAAGTTTATCTCTAGGCATTTTATTTTTTATTAAAGAAAATAATAATTTTAATCCATCTTGTCTCATAATACGGTCAGATTATATATAATATATGATTATATATAATTCTTACAGCATGGTTTCAAGTTGTACATGTTGTTCGTCGCCGTTGAATTACTACTAATATTAGGAACATGTTAGTCGTTGCAGCAATAAAGATATCTCTCTAAGTTGTTCTTATTATGTATTATACTGGCATTGTCTTCTCCTCGATATCTACTCTTTATTATCGATTATTTCGTGTCTTACCGATCCTTCTTTTTTTATCTTATTTCCAGTTTTTAATTCTGAAAAATTTTGTCTCAAAAAAATCTTACGTGATACAATAAAATTGTACATGAGAGATTATTAAAACAAGAAGATAATACTGCATTTCAGAAATACATGTTATCTATATATTTGGAACATTCACTAATAAAATTTAATTTTTAGAACATTTATAAAACGATCGAAAATTTTTGATGCGTCAACGCGACGCTCATTATGATTCCCCAACTCTCATTAAGAAGTTGGACGAGGACAAACGTGGGAACGAAATGAGAGAAATGGAATTCTACGGAATTCACTAGCTTGCTATTTCGACATTCCAAGTAATTTCTTTTCGTGGGAGGCCCAAGAGTCCGTTGATCTGTCAAAAAACACGGTTTGCAGCATCCTTGGACGTCCGCGACGTACTTTTTTTGCTCAGACGAATCGTTCATCAAAGTAATTTACTCAATCCACAGTAAACGCGGTATTGCCGAAAGGTGCTCTCCGAATTGCGCAAGTTGCGACTGAAAAATCAAAGCTAACACTTACAATTGTCCGCGAAGTTTTCTCGTGATTTATAATTCACAGAAAAAGTTTTAAACTCTTTTTGCATGATATAAAAGTTATTTTTTTACGCGTAATACGGAAGCAATTTTGTTTTTATTATTAGGCGATATAATCGTCAAATAGCTGCATCATCACTAATTTTTCGGCCGGTGCACGTGGCGAAAAGGAACAACACCTCAAAGCGCCGGGTTTATTCGAGCAATGTCTCGATCTCGCTTTCCATTGTCCGACATTCATTTGAAGCATTCCCCTCGCGACGTACACGGGGAATGAGAATACGAGCGGAGGCATATTTCAGTCGCTCCGCACCATTTATGATGTGCAGAGAGCAAGGGCTAGAAGCGACCCTACAGTAATATCACTGACAAATTTAATGCCTAGTATTAGGCAGCGGGGGTTGCACCTCGCCCTTCTATCCACCTATTGTTAAGTGGCCACGTGCAGAATGACTACTGTTCCAGGCGGCCAGGCGAAAACGTTTAATCGTTTCGAGACCTCCTGCAAAAAAACCTCCCCGCGCATCCACTGTCACGCTTGTCGAGGCTTTATTGGATTCGCTCGTCGTCTGGGATTGTCGGGGACCTGCTAAGTTACACACAACATTAGATATCGACCGGTAACGTTAGATATGATTTGACACGGTCAAGTGTTTATCTTGACACTACGCTCCGGCCGCAGTAATTGCCAATATGTTTTGCAACCAGAGAAAATTAAAAAAAAAAAGAAAAAATATTTTTTATAGATTTTTTCTATTCTTGAAAAGTCAGAAAAAACTGTATTTTAAAGTTAGAACGAGGATTTTGTTAATATAAGAGGAAAAGAATAAGAGGAAAAGAGAGAGAGAGAGAGAGAGAGAGAGAGAGAGAGAGAGAGAGAGAGAGAGAGACTGACTGACTGACTGTGACTGATTGCTTTATTTATGTGTAAGGCGCTCTGGGACAAAGTCCCCTAAAGCGCCAAAGTAAATACCTACGTCAAAAATAAAAGATAATACAAAAAACAAATAAAAAATATAACAAAAATAAGAATGATATAACAAAATAATAAAGATGATGATAATAACAGAATAACAGGTTAATAGTGACAATAACAGAAATAAATGAGAGAGAGAAAGAGAGAGAGAGAGAAAGAGAGAGAGAGAGAGAGAGAGAGAGAGAGAGAGAGAGAGAGAGAGAAAGAGATATTTCTCTTTAAATAGTTTGGTATATCACGTCTGCTTGCACAGATATTTAACAAATACATATATATAAAACTTTATAAATATATTGATAATTTTGTTTATTTAAACATTAAAAACATCAAAATGTACATAATATATAACAACATGTATATAATATTTCGTAAAATAGCCTCTTCAGAATTATAATCTGTACAAAGTGTAAAAGAATGCTACACAAAGTTTATATATAATAGATAAATTCTGATGAAACCGTTATTGCCGAAGTTTCTCTCAGCTTGGACGCCAACATGCGGCTGCACTCGTTGCCCGGGTGTTTTACTCATTCCTCCGTAGATGTCCACATTTGCACGACCATTGTTGTAAATGTTACGATTGGCGTTAAGATCCCAAGTAGGTTGACGCATCGGACCGCTTAAGGGAATTTCTTTGAGGTTCCGCTTCCCTCCTGAACCGAAAGCCACCAGTTACACCAACCGAAGGAGAAACACCGTGACCTCCTCGACCTGGTTGAAGCTGACCGTGACCTCTGATGAAACCATTATTGCCAATGTTTCTCTCAGCTTGGATGCCAACGTGCGGTTGCACTCGTTGCCCAGGTGTTTTACCTAATCCTCCGTAGACGTCCACATTTGTATGACCATTATGAATGTTACGATTGGCGTTAAGATCCCAAGTAGGTTGGCGCATCGGGCCGCTTAAGGGCTGAGTGCCTTGGAAGGTTATTGAATTTCTTTCAGGCTCGGCCTCCCTTCTGAACCGGAAACCGCCGTTTATACCAACCGAAGGGGAGAGTCTGCCTCCTGGACCTCGCTGGAATTGGGTTTGACCTCTGATAAAACCATTGCCGTAGTTTTTCTCAGCTTGGATGCCAAAATGCGGCTGCACTCGTTGTCCGGGTGTTTTATTTATTCCTCCGTAAACGCCGGCCGACGTGCGGCCATCGTTAATGATGTTAGCATTGCCATTGAGATCCCACGTAGGTTGACGTTCCGGACCGCCTAAAGGTTGTGTTCCATGAAGAGTTATTGAACCTCTGCTATTGTCTGCTTCGCGACGAATACGCGAACTCTGTAAATAAGTTAGCACATTATTAAAATTAAATGTATCTAAGTCTTTTGTACATTTATATATTTTTTAACTAAGTATGCAGTGATTGATACATGTATAATAAAACATTTTGTCAATATTTTTCAAAGATTTGTTTTTTGAACTGAGAGGAGAAATTCCGATTTAATGATACTTTCCAGGTGAAAGGTGATTGTGTATGTTTTAAATATGCGAAGCGCCGCGTATTTGAATAAAATATTTGAATGTAAATTCACAATATTCAAATAAATATGAAAGTTTTAGTCTCAATTTATTATAATGATCAACTATTCGATTTATTATAATGATCAACTATTTAAGTAATAGCGTTACATACCTCATCTGGTGAAAGAGTCGGTGATAAGTCTTGCTCTTCTGATATATCGGCGCTCGTATAGACGAGAACGCTCGATAAGGCGAACACAAAAACTAGCAGTTTCATGGTAACACAAACCAACTATTCCTTCGGAAATATAATTAATGTTTTCGTTTGAAGTGCTAACCGACTTCTGATGCTCATCTGCTTCATCTCGGGTGCTTATATACAAAACTTTTAGATCCGCGGGGATGTACACGTTCTTTCCCACAGCGTTCCTTTTGCATCGCCTATTTGCAGCGCCGGGTAATACCCAGCGGCAGATCCGATACGTGACTCCGAGTTGAACTCGCACGAACAATCTCCCGCGTCGGGGATTCCTCGCACAAGCTTAAAGAAACAGTTTCGTGATTTATGAAAGTATTTCCCGTAAAAGTTTTAATTGTCACACCGATTATAAGTCACAAATCAAAGCGTTTCAAACAATATTATTATTATTATTATTATTAATGTTTTTACATAATTTAGATTATCAATTTGTTAATGTATGAACAAGACATTTTAATGTATTACAAATTTCTTTTAATGTATTATCATTTAAATATATTATGAATTTTTGTTTATACTTAAGTTGTACGAGTGTTTGTTACATTTGTTAGATCTGTTTAATATAAGAAAGTTAATAAAATACCTATCTCTTTTCACACACACATTTAATGTGACAAAATAAAAGACATTTTCATATTATTTCATTTTTAGTTTATAAAGATATACTTTTATTAATAACTTATTATATATACATATATATATATGTATATGTATATAGATATATATTATATATATATATATACACACACACATACACACACATATATATATATATAAAATTAAAATTCTTTTTGTAGAAAAGGATTTTGATAATTTAGTATCTTCATTTGGGTCAGTTTTAATAAGTTTTAATATTACACCTCTGCAGACGTAACGTCCATCATACGTCTAATATGAACGATCGTAACTTCATGTGACATCTAATAAACATCTATAATGAAGGTTTGTATAGAATGTTATTTCGAATGTGAAAAAAGCAGTTTTAATACAAAAATACTGAATCATACTTCTGTGTATATGCGCAGTATGCAACACAAACACTATATCATTAATTCATAATCACGTTTGTACACATTGTCGCAATGAGCGAGATAACAACGACAAAAATAACACGAGTGATACGGACTACATATATGTATATATGGCAAAGAAAAGTTCACGACGATATCAAGACGCGGAAACCTCTTGTATTGCAAAACGACAAACGATTGCTGCTACAAAGCGAGTAAAGTTGCACTTGTAGAAACAAAGAGACGGTAATATCCCGCATATGTAAGTATGAAAATTCCAAGTTTTATATGTAAACGATCGATTTTTCCACGTATAATATCTTGGTAAATATACAAATTCGCTTACTGTGATTTCTTCTTCTTAATCTCTTCTTCTATCTTAATTAATAATTAAAATAAAACCGCTTTTCTTTTTGTCTTGACTTGCGCACACGATAGCAAGCATTCTAAAGCAAAATGTTTATCGAAAACGAACTTTACATATATATAAGGTAAAAGATCCTATTATTGACAGTGGACCCTATTACTGACAGTGGTCTTTATTACTGTCAATCAAAATTTAAATGATTGTTTAAATATGAAAACTACATGTTTAATTTTTATTTGTTCACTAAACAATAATTATGTTTGATAAACATTTTATTACAATTTGTTTTAATAACATAACATGTAATTTTCATATTTAAACAATCATTTAAATTTTGATTGACAGTAATAGGGGCCACTGTCACTAATAGAATCTTTTATCTTATACATGTATGTGTGTGTATGTGTGCGTGAAGAACTTACTAAATATCACTGTTAAAGAGATATTCTACCGGAAATGTTACAAAATCATCCATTTGAAGAATAAAACATCAACAATCGAGTAACTGTTTGATAGTAACGTATACCAGACATTCTTTATGAAAATACTCGATTATTTCTAGTGTAAAAATGCTCAGAGATACTCGATTAAGCTTGAGTTGATTGTGCATTACAGATGGGGAAGAGGAAAGTAAAGAAATATTGTAAGCCTAAGAGGAATCAATAAAATTCCTAATATTTTAATTACAGATACCCGATTGTTAAACTTTTACAATTAATTCTCTGAAAAAGATGGTTTTTATTAAATGCATTTGAGAGATCAGTAAGTCAGTTGGCCAGTGTCGTATAAAAATACAGATTTCCACGGAAGAACATTGTTTCGGCAGGAATTTTGCCCTTAAGACGCCATGTTTTATCCCCTTCTCTCTCTCTCTCTCTCTCTCTCTCTCTCTATTTATCTATCTATTTCTTGCTATCTCTCTCGGTCTGTTTGTCTGTCTCTCTGTTCTCTTCTTCCTACTCTCTCGCTCACTCTTTCGCCGCGGCAAATTAAGCTTCCCAAAACACCACGAAACTGTTAATTAAGACTCATTATGCGCGCTGCGGGGGATGGTTGCTCGGGACGGAAGGAAGGTGGGACGAAGGCGAAGGATGAAGACCACGAAGAAGCTGGAGAGAGGTGGAGGAAGAGTGAAGCACGGAGCAGAGAGAAGGTAAGCGCGAGAAGGGTGGTTTTACCCGAGTACGAACTTCTTAATACCGCAGCTGTAGTCGGGTTCATTGTGGGATCAATACGGGGAGAGCCCGTGGAAGTGGTAGCCCAAGTGCGATTGGCCCTGACGATCGGACACAGCGATTGGCTGACGTCGGCACTACCAGGAGGCGGGTCCTGCCATCGCGTGTCGAGGTGGCGGAAAAGAGGAAGAGGATACTCACCGTGCTCGCTTTGAAACCGACGGCGACGCGCGGCGACAGGGACAGGCTTAGTAAAAGACAGCAATACACTCTAGGGAGAGAGGATGATACACGGTGTTGTATCTGGGGGGGATTTCAGTCTGTGTTCACCCATGAGAGACGCACTACCAGCGGCGATACGCTCCGCTCACGTTGCGAGGGTGAGGGCTCGCTTTTCAGTCGTCAGCTGGTCATCCTCGTTCTTCGCGAGGATCATCAGTCTTTCTCGTTGAATCCAAATACGCCGCGAGTAACTACGATCGCGGTCTTACGGCCGGAGAAGACGTTATCGAGTATTTAGATCGACAGAAAAGATCGGTGATAATCAATCGGAGCACAAAAAAAAGTTACATGCGTGCACATTTTCACACAATTGTAGGTAGTCCTACATATGAAATGATACATATTTGAAGTGTCAAAGACGGTGAATTTTTGTTTCCAGTGATGTGTGTTAACAAGAGATTGTTAAAGAGAAAAAGATCAGACGATCGACCGAAGCAGTAAACTTGACTCCGATCACAACTGTGAGAACTTCGACTTGTAGAATTATCACAGTCGCTGTATATAGTTTATGTGAAATAAATTATAAAATTAATTTCTCACAGAGAGAAAAAAGCAATGAAATATTGAAATCGATGACAATTGACGCATATCTGGATTTAAAAAAAAACACATTGTGAATAAATCTCTAACAAGAAAAACTATTTTTCAAAAAACAATTATCTCTCAACGAATACAAATTTGACAGAGATTGCTTGGTGATAGAAAGAATGACTGGAAGTGCGTTATGCAAGAAGTTTATCAAGTGTGATCAAATGACTTCGCTCGTCTGTTAATCTTGATAGAAACCGCTTTCTTGGGCTAAAAGTATGTCGCGATTTGACATATCTAGCTGATGACAACCACTTGCTTGCGTCCTTTTGCATTCACGCAACGTGTTTCATCAAGAAAAAGAAGGAGAGCAATCAAACGCATTCATCAACTTGCATTCTATCTCGAAAAAAATATTCTGCATACATTCGTAATCAATTAATTGAGTGGTTCTCGAGAAAGAGAAAACACACAATCAAAAACGTTTATCATCCATTAAACTGTTTGCTTCCTTGTAAAAAAAAAATACATTCTGCCGGATTGTAGCGATTGTGTTTTTAAACGAAACGGACAAGATCTTACTGTAATCAACCGAGAGTAACATCCATGCCTTTCGTAATTAAATCTCCTCGCGTTCTTCGTATTGTAAGCGTTGAAACAAGTTAACATATTGTAACAATGCAATCGAACAACACAAATCACAATTGTTTCGATTGAGCGAAACGTCTCGGATGAATCTCAAATCTATATCGCGAAAAACCAATTATAATAATTCGTATTGTTGTCTTCTCTGTGTGAGTGTTGGTTTTGCTTTTTTTCGCGCCGTGTAAGTATACAAAAAATAAAAGTACCGGAAAGACTGTTGACGTATATCAGCTACCTCACTTCTGCTATTTACCACATCATGGACCGTTATATTCGTACATAGTGTCAAGATTTAACTAATCTAAGTGGTCCCGAATGTTTGAATCGACCGTTGTGCAATAACCATTGACGGAGGTTAAAGAGCGACTTGAAGGGTGTTTCTTGAAAGGGTGGTGCGACGTTTGGATACGGAAGTCTGCAGGCCAGCTCTGGGGTGTCGGGCCCGAGCGGGGTGATGAGCTGCTCCGATGTGATGTATCAGTATTATCCTTACCTCTACCAGACCCACCGGCCACCGCCGCCGCACCCGACCCACCCCCATGCGGCCCCGCACAGCCATCCCCACGCAAATCCGCACGCGGCACACCATAGTCCAGCCAGACCGGCGCCTTTCCAACCCTTCCCGCCGGCCACAACAACGCACCAGTATGATAGGGTGAGTAAATAATCTTTATTTTCGCCATTAAGATAGCTAATGAGATAAGCGCCGAATGGATTCTTGATGAAATAGAGAAAATTGCGCGAAGGCGCTAATAGGATTTGTCGAAGAAACACGCCTACATTTCTAAAGTAGTTCGTCCACAGACACATTTTTACAACCTCGTTCTTTCGGATCTCTTAAATTGCCGCCCCCCTCCGACGGTACTTGAATCGCCCCAGGCAATTAAATGAAAACAGACCCACGTTGTCCGTTGGTCATTAAGTTTAGCACGAGACAAAAAAAAAACACCGCGGCTGTTTGTAATAAGTTATGCTTGTACTCTACATCGTCCGTTCCCGTTTTTACGGCGAACCAACACCTTTTACTGCCATATAAATTAAATTAAATCAAGAAGATGAGTATATATGTGTATATTATGTGTATGTGTACACACACACACACACACACACACACACACACACAAAATAGAAAAGTAAATTTCTTTTGTTTCTTTGTTATAAAAAAAAAAAAAATATCATTTGAGATCTAATTTCAAAATCGATCAAAGCTTGTAGTGAATCAAATAAAATCCGGTTTTTTTCTCTATCCGTCTTCTATTTTCTCAGGATGTATAGCTGCGAGCATTGTTGGCTCATTTATCTATCATTTATCTTGCGACGACATTGTAGAAACATATCCGTCTTGACATCTTGGCGTTCTCTTTACTTTTCTCTTTCTTCGCCGCGATCGCGAGATAACATCCGGCAAAAGCGTTAAGCGCGCGATACAAGCGAAGAGAAGCGAAGAAGGGAAAGCTGATTCCGACAATCGGACAGGACAGGTTCTTCTCGAAGAGGCACCCCCGAGGGAAGAAGAGGGACCACAGGTTCCACGCTCATATTCCCGAGGCCCGGCTAGTTCACGCGACCGCGGCGTGACACGAGTTTACTTTTATTTAAACCTCTCTCCTTCCTTTTATTTAGGCTCCAAAGGAGTCGGGAGGAGCGCCGGTAGGAACGCTTATTTTGTTCCTTTGCTGTCCTCTCCGTGTTTCTCTCTCTGTCCCCTCCGGTCTCGGAATTAATAGCCGCGCTAGTGTTTTTCGCAGTGTGTCGTGGCCGCAACGTCCTCTACGCTCTGTATGTGTGTGCGTGTATGTGTGTGTGTTTGTGCGTGTGCGCCGCGCTTACGAAGGCGCGTACCGACGTGACGGGCATTAAAAAGCGCATTGTCTTCTCACGGGACGCACCAAAACTGCCGCGCCGTGCTTTATCACTCTTGCTCACTTTGCCGCGTAGGTACGCGCGAACGTTCAGCTTCCGCCTAATTTAGCGAAAATATCGTTTATCTTCTATAAAAAAAAAAAAAAATTCTTATCCGGATAATTACGCAGCATCTGTTCGATGAACACGAAATGTCTCTTCCTATCAGTTTCTTTGAGTCTATATTTCTATCAATATTTTCTGATTTCTTTCGAACTCTTGAAAAATGCCGAGAATTTATACAAATTCGCACATTGATATTAATAATTTCAAACGTTAGAAGTGCTTTCCGAAAAACTTCTTTCGGCGAACATACGGGACTGAGATATTGGCAAATATTGTTTTCCTATTTAAAGTTTTTTCTTTCAAATTAAAAAACAATCATAAAGTTTTATCCGTACGTATTGATCATATCGATATCATATCGTATATAATGCGGAAACCAATAAGAAATTACGAGCGGAGCAAAGAAATCCAGAGACTGGAAGACGCACGATCGTCTCGTCGAAGAAACGCGTGCGCGCGCGCGCTAAGGGAGAGACAGGTGCTGGTCGCAGGAGAAGTCTACAAAAACCTGGCTATCCTTCATTAGCACTCTCGTTACTTGACCAGCCATTTCTCTATACGCGCTGCCTTGCGCCATTACCGCAAGTTATGTCACGCACAAGTTTGCCAGCGATAGTCCGTTAAGTGAAAATGGAGCTAGCAGATGTGCGAAAGAATTGTTTTTGAGAAACTCATATGTGTGTTTGGACAACGCAGATTTTAGAAGAGTCTGAAACACTTTGCGGATGCTTGTCTCGATTTTGCAATATGATATATATACTGTCTGTGAAATCTAGAATTGCGAGATTAATCAACTAACTTTTGAAGAACTTGCAGCTCAAGGAGGTCGGAGCATTTGGCTTTCAGGAAATTCGGCGCTTGAGCGATTAACGTTACGAATTGTCTAGAATCTAGGACGTACAATTGTATCCGGAGAACTTGGGATTACGCTCGTGTAATTTGCGGAGTTCGGAGTTGTGTATCGACCGCTCGATTGCCGCGGGTCGTTCGAAACCCGAATAAACAACGTTGTCAAGTACCGCGTTAATCGAGGTTTAGCTATAATTACCCCGGCTGTTCTCTTCCTTACGTCTCCACGGTAACGATAATAAGCCTGCTTCACGAAACCGGTAGAGACACCTTGACGCACCAGCAGCGCGATCAAGAAAGTGTAAGAGCGAAGGGAGCGAGAGAAAGAGAATGACAGGTCAGACGGAGCGAGGAAGAGAGAAAAATCGTAAAAGCGCATTTCTCTCGAGTATCTGGTCGATTAATGAACCGATGTTGTCGCCAAGACCACCCCGAAGGATACACGTACGAAACGCGCATCCCTCGCGAGAGATAGAGCGACAGTGCGGAGTCCAAGAGTATAATATCTAACCTATAACTAGCTCCTGTTTGTCCTCCTAGCAGCAGGTCTCAAACGGGCCGCATCTTTACCTGACCAAATTTTACGATCGTCGCGCCGAGGTGGCGATGTGTCCCCGCGTTATCGTTCTGGCGGGATCTAAGACAGGCTCCTCTCTTCTCTCTTCTCACGAAGGCTTCTCTCTCTTTTATAATAATAATTCTCTTCTACTTTTTTTTTCTTATTTCTCCTGTTGCGCGCTTTTTCTCTTCTTCGCTAATACTATGTTCCTCTTTGTGTGATTAAGAAACGAAACAACCATTTCGCGATTCGGAAACTGATCGTGTTTTCGCCAAGTTTGACGTATTGGAAAACGGAGTGCCTTTCTAAACAGAGAATATAATAAGCGACAGAGCGTGATAAGATTTTATTTATTTCTCAATTTATGCGGAGAAACAATTATTATTATTATTATTATTTTAATAAAGTAAAATATACTTCCTTTTGCTAGTAATTATCAGGTAATTAAAATTGTCTGTTTAATTTTATGTGTGTGGTTTGATAAAGTTTTCACATTCTCGTTTCACACAATCTGAAATTTTTTCGAATGTATTTTACGATTTAATACGTAGTTCTTGCTAATTGCTCATTTGCCATTGATTTTAAGTAAGTGAATTTAATTAATCATTGTCGCGGAGACCTTGTTTTGCTTTTCAAACGGGCTGTCAATGCGTCATCAATTTTTCTCGACGTCGCGCAGTGTTACAAGTTCCTGGCAACTCACGTTCTATTAGGAGAGATCGACCACCAATCGGTAATTTGTTGTTCTCTCGCGTCGTCGGAATAAATTTTCACCAAACTAGTTTCGGTCAGCGCCAGTTTCTGCGCGAACACCCTTTTCGTCTTTGCATTCCATCCATGAGATCGCTCGTTGCAAACTCTTATACAACCTGTCGCGGAAAATCGCGGCAGAATGCGACGCCGATTTCTAAACCGGCGAAACGATCTCGGCGGCCGAGTGGAACTCGACCTGTTGATCGCAGAATTGCGAGGCACACAGGAAGCCGATAAAGATTGAAATTCCATACAGTTATAATAAGTTGATTTTCTCTCTCTCTCTCTTTCTCTCAAGGAAGCAAATTACAATCGTATATATCACATTAATTGTATATGAATAAAGATTAATAATGGGAATATTAACGAGGAAAGAAAGAAACGATCAAAGAATGAGTGGAACTTGGAAAATGTTTTTATTGATTATTCTTATCTGTGTATCGTACGAACTGACGATTATATCGACAATTTGAAATACTGAACAAGTCTGACAGCGCATTATTGCAACATTTTATGTTAACTTTTCGCGGACAGATTTCTCCCGGACTCACTCACAAATTGCACATCGGCGTTTCTAGTAAACCTTACGTTCTTTTAAACGCTTGTATTTTCGAAACCACTAGAAATTTTTTCAATTTTGAAATCACAATAACGAGGGTGACCTCCGGTTCCGGAATCAAAAATTAATGAAGACAGAAAAGGGCAATGGGAACCAATTACAGGTTGGAATGTAATTAACAACACTGCATATAGCAATTATCCAAACATTTCAACTCTATATTTGAGTCATCTTTTTCAATTTTGTTTTTCTTTCTGATCGACAAAGAATTGTTCAAACTTTCGATTCAAAAAAACAAAATTGAAAAAATATTGATTTTTTGCGAAGATCGTTAGATTTTAAAGTCGCGTGGGTCTTACAGATCCAGTCTGACTCGTAAATCATTTTTGAGGTCTGTCCGCGAAGGATTAATAAAGTGTGACAATAGTAACAGTTTAGGCGAATATTTTATCCTTAATCACCATCTCGGTTTTCATTTCATATTTAATATTCAATTTTCTGACTCGGTTTTTTCCGATCGATTTTACATGCTCAAACTCTAAGTCAAATTTCGAACATCTTTTTCTGCCGATTAATATTCAGTTTCATTTCTCGCGTACGAGAGAGCGTTTCTTGGGCGTCTCCCGAAACTCCGGAGCCCTACGCCACTGCGCGAACACGCAGAAAATTCGCCCATAAAGCGCGCGGAACGACCGCACGCTCGCCTGTAAAAGAAAAGAAGAAGCGAAGCGAGCGGTACATTTAAACGCTCCCCGTGCGCTCGGTATATCGGGAGTTCCCAGGGAGAGGCACGCAAGACCTTACCTCTACGTCTTTACTTAACCCCTTGACCATGGCGATGAACATTTTTCCGACGCGACTGACCGTAGGGAGCCGTCTCTACGCATGAATATTCGCTTCCGATATTCGCCGGCGCGATCACACGAGTTTTACACATGGTGTCGGTGCTTTCGGGGATGCTTACGGTGCCCAGATGTTAAGATAATTCGAGAACGAAAACTGATCTCTAATTGATGATTAATTAATCTGCGCATTGATAAGAGCCGATTAGGCTACCTGGCGAGAGCAAATTCTGGTTCAAATCGACGAGATGTTGTTATCACGCGGATTGTGTACATACAAGAAGACTCTTCTTTGACGCACGCCAATGTATAAAAAATAAAAAAAAAGGAGAAAAAAATTGAAAATAAAAAAAAAAAACAAAGATGCCGACAGTAATATCGAGAGACGCTCGTTATGACGACGATGATACTTCAGACCGGTATAAGCAACGGCATCGTCGACCGCGGTAGGATCAAACGGTGCGGTACGAGAGAGAGAAAGAGAGAGCCGTAAGTAGGGGTATTGCGAGGTCTCGATAAATTCAGAATCTAGAAGTCAGAGTCGCTGACATTTTTATCGCCACTTAAACGGGGAAATTGACATTTCTGTTAGCTTCGCAGCGAACGCAACACCGAACTCCCACGTTATGTTTTGTAGTGAAAATATTAAGTTGTTGTTTATTTGTTTTTATATTGAGTACTTCACTTTTTTTCCTTAGAAGTGAAATAATTTGTTTTTAAACGGATTGTCTATTTGTAAACAGAAAACACGAGGTAGTGCAATAAATAATTAAAAAATACCAAATAAAATATTTTTTAACATGCGTAATAATGAAGAATTAATCGCTTTTCGATTTTGGGCAATTATATTTTTTCTTCAGCATGCGACGAGACATTTTATGAGAAACGAATATACGAGAGAGATGTTCTACATTTAATTTCCATAGAACGCGAATCGCGTAACACCGGAAGTGTATTGAATAATTTACGCAACTTGGTGAGTTATATTGTGCGAATGTTATTTTACGCGGTTAGAATGTCGCAGTCGCGCGGTGACAGCAACTAAAAAGGAACGTGCAAAACTTTCACCGAATCTTCGCGAAATCGAGGTGAACTCGCCTTACCGGTTTAAACGAAAAAATTAATACGTGACCCGGCGGCAGCGGCAGCAGCAGCAGATCGGTGCCCGAGAGGCTAAGATAAAACGGCGTTCCGGTATCAGGAATCGGGTGCTGCGAGTGTCTGACAAAGAAAGCACACCGGTAGACAATCCGTTGCTCACCGAGCAAAAAGCGATCGTTCGCTTCTAATGTAAAACTTGATCCCGACTGCCCGAAGTGACCGGTTCGATGATAATTTTGTTATGATTATTCGCAAATGTTAGCGCGTTTCTTGTGTACTTGTCATGTCTTGCGGCGTAAACAGTTTTTCTAACACACAGCTGACGTTATATAAACCAAGTGCAAGTTTTGCATTTGTTGGCGAGTGAAAATGAAATTCGGGTTACGAAAAACAAAACACAAAAAAAAACAAACAAACAAACAAAACATCTATCAAGAATAAATATGAAGCGGAAGACGAGGTAAAGAGAAGGAAGTGTCGTGAAAGTCACTTCTTTTGCGCCGCCACGGAGAGTGGTGTCGTCCTCGTCAGAAAGCGCGGATGCGTTTCTGCTCGAGGCATTCAGTTTACATTGAATTGCAGATGAATCGCGCGCGGACAGATGGACACATCCAACGATAAACCTGCGGTTGCTTGTTGCGACAGTACGAAAAAAAAAGAGAACACACATTCAGAGACCCTGGAAATCTTCCGATCTTGCCGATCTCGTATCATATCCTCGTAACCTCGATTCCGCGATCGTTCATATTCCCGGCGCGATTCTAGGATCTGTTGATAATATACAGAAAGGAAAACTACAAAATTATGTAAAATAGTATAGAGTTTTAACGTTTCGGATTTGAGAGATAGAAAGAAGGAGATTAAAAATAAATTGAGTTTTTTTTAATGTTACTTAAATATAACTTTTCTACATATTTTTCTAGAGTAAAAGACCTTATTACTGACAGTAGTCCCAATTACTGTCAATCAAAATTTAAATGATTGTTTAAATGTGAAAACTACATGTTATGATATTAGAACAAATTTTAATAAAATGTTTAATCAAATATAATTTTTGTTTAGTGAACAAATAAAAATTAAACATGTAGTTTTCATATTTCAACAATCATTAAAATTTTGATTGACAGTAATTGGGACCACTGTCAGTACTAGAGTCTTTTACTCTACTTATCAGTTGACTCTTACTCGTTTTATCTCTTCAACGTATGAGGAAGTTACAATTCCTCGTGAAGATTAAATAAGAGCTAATGATCGACAGCGATTAAAATCTTAAAAAAATAAAAACAAAAAAGTTTCTCACATCTAAACAATCAGCTCACTCGTCGTTAGTCATGTGCGTCACGCGGCGTGGCAATTTGTCTTTGTTAACTTTACGCACCTGGTGTCCGAGAAAATGACCGTGCATCTATTTGTTACGAAACCGAAGCCACAAATCACGCCGCTGCACGTCGTGTGCATGTCCTCGTCTCTGAACTGTACCCCCGCGCTCGCGCGCGCGCGCGCAACGAGTTCGCACTCTTGAGTATATATTTAAACACAATTACGACAAGCGGTGGTTGCCCAGTGTAATTCCGCTGAAACACGCACTATTCGCGAGATTAACTGCTACGTGCACCAGCACTCAGCCAAAAGTTTGAATTCGCCGGATATCTCTCGGAATGATATAATTCGCGCGATTCTCTTGATGAACACACGTGGTGTTAAAACGTTTCAGTTCTCTTTAGTTTCAGACAAAACGACGACATCATCATCTACCTCAAGATTTGTCAAGGTTTCTAAGCATTTATCTGCACATAGATATGTATAAAAATTTTTTTGCAATATAATTTTTAAATTAATTGGGAAGAGAAAATGGGTATCATATGCGTGATGCAAATCTAGCATCCTATAGATTTAAGAATTGAAAATTTCAATTCGAAAATAATGTGTAAGAATTTACGCTCTTAAAATATAAATATATCTAAATATATTTATTCGCAAAACATGCAGCGATCGGCTTTTATTCACCTATGAAATTTCATTACTAATGTATAAAATATTTTTTAGCAAAAATCACATGCAAAATTCAGGGTAAAAAAGAATGCAAACGTACGCGAGTCCAAATTATCCAAAACATCCAAAGAATCCAATTAATAATCAAGAGTGCAATCAACGATGGTCATCGAATGGTGATTCGACATCAGACAAAAAGTCATTAATGTTGGAATTGGATGTAAGTATGTTGGCAATTAATTACGCAAATTAAAGACAAACGTTACATTTTTCATCTCTCTGTTGGAAGAAACAAAATCGCGAGCATACACGGTAAGCGGCGAATTAATAAACGCTGTGAGCTTAAACGCTAATATAAACCAACTTATATAATACAATAATAAGTCGCTCGCACTATTAACAAATATAAGAAAAATACCACAGGTCTGTTACGAGCTCAAAAGGTTCTTAAAATTTATTGAAAGACAACGTAGAGTAGCAAAACTACAAAATACAAACGTTTTGGCACTTACTTGAGCCTTCTTCAGTGCGAAAAAATATATAAAAAAAAAAAAATAATAATAATAAAATATAATAATAAAAATAATAATAAAAAATATATAAAAATAATAATAATAAAAATATATAATATATATAATAAATATATAAAAATATATAAAAAATATATTTAAAAAAATATAAAAAATAAGTAATTACGCCATGTTACAAGAATCAGGAAGTTCGATGTTAACGATTAACAATATATAAAGTCTTACATTTGGAAGTCCCTCGCAGAATATTTAATGGTAGTTAGACTTCATGTCGAAAGTCAAATCAGACAGTGGCACTTTCTATGTTGTCTTTCAATAAATTTTAAGAACCTTTTGAGCTCGTAACAGACCTGTGGTATTTTTCTTATAAACCAACTTATTTCGGCACATTGGACTATTCGTTATCGTACCTATAGGTACAAATCACTCCAACTTCTGCAATAGTCCATTACTGAAACACCGGCTATTCAAAACCCGCAAAACTTTCTCGCCCCTCTTCGGGATCACTCCCTTTTACTTTTCTCGATGCTGGGCTGTTTGCGTCGCCGCGGTTGACTATTTCTGTTCGCCGACGCAGACTCCTTCTCCCCCGTGTCTCTCGCGACTCTCTTTCCTCTTCTTCTAAATAGGCAATTCGGAAGGTTAACGGAATGTGATTGCGTTAAAAACCGCGTGAAAGAACAAAACTGAATAGAAATAGAGTTTCTTAACTTTTCCTTTCTTGGATTACTAGAAACTTTTGTTCGAATTAATTTTTAATCAGTGAAAATAAATTTTTATTTGGTGAATATTGAAAGATCTCTCTCTCTCTCTCTCTCTCTCTCTCTCTCTCTCTCTCTCTCTCTCTGAGCGCTAAAAAATTACAGAAATAACATTTGTGTTTTGTATACAATTTTAGAACTGTGTCTCTTGACATTCGAGTCGTCATCTCTATCGTTAACTGCAGGAATAAAAGTAATACCGGGTTCCGCGTTGCTAAAATCGCAGATTCCGATCTCTTTCGTCACAATACATGCGTACTTACGTACGAATATTTCGGGGCGAACGATCAAACTGTATACCCTCGATTGCCTGATCTCTATTGACAAGTAGTTTTACCGCCTCTTTTCAGCTGCCGTCTACCACGTGACACGCGTTGGCCTAGCGATATTATTTGGACTGGATGGCAAGCAGAACTGGTTCGGCCGTGAGCGCGCGCTAGTTGACAGTATCAAAGAGATACCGACGAAATACCGCTCATCCGCGATTCGAGATATATCTCCCGCTTAGATATCGCGGAACAATTTCTAATTAATCGTTCTTTAGACATCTCGAACACACCGTCCACAAACTCAATCAGAATTTTTATCTTCGAAAATCTCGCGAGCTTTTTTACCCGCAGAATATAAATGTGCTATTTTCAATTAGTTTGAAGCATTTTGCGAATTTACGTGGAAATATCGAGTTCCATGAAGCTTTTGAAACACAGAGATTTAAGTTTAGAACATATCGGTTTTGATGCGTAGCGACACGTTCATAATGCACTTACATTGCCACCAACTCGGGGTTAAACTCCGATTCATGAGGGGTTAATATTCAGACGATCCGGCGCTTTAAATGTGAGCGTGAGATCAGAAACGGCGCCTCATAAATTTAGGAACAATTCGTCAAAGCAAGACAGGGAAAGAAAGAGAAAGAGAGATAGAGAGAGAGACAGAGAGTTTAGGGATTCACCACCGGCATTACATTACCACTGCGTTCAGTTTGCACACGTGCTCGCTCGGTTTTACTCAGGACGCTCGAGCGCATGTCAACATGTAAGCTGTCCAGCAGTATATGATTTGTCGCACCGCCGACCAGCTGCCGTTTGCGTGTTGCCGCGGACTTTTCATCGGATGGACATGAAGCCGGACGAAAATATTTTTGCTCGGGTTTCGCTTATTTTTTTTTTTTTGCGCGTTGCTTATGCCAAAGATTATTAAACGATTCGACGCTCGTAAAAAAACCTTCAATCTGATATTTTACAGTAGTCGTCCCGGAATCCGATAAAACATTTGTAATTGACTTCAAATTGCGGTACTTGTGTTGCGCGGTGCACGCACAGTCGGAACATGAAAGCCTCTTATCGCATCAAAATATCTAATCTTTGTCATCTTGAAGTTCCGGGAATGTGCGAAAGATTCGCGGGAGATTTCGAAAATCTGAGAGACTTCCTCAAGTCTACAAGCGCGGGAACGGTCTAAAACTTATGAGCGTCAAGATCTTCTAGGATCCGAGCATCTGTTTCCGTGATGAATCACTCGAGTGGGCCACTGACTTTGGGGCATGTAAATATAGAGACGACGCGTTGTTCGACGTCTCGGCGTCGTCGCGCTGAAGGAAGAATACCCCAGACATTGTCTTACAGCTACAAAAACGCCACGTGCTCACGCCGACGCTTCATTCGTTTTTCGTGACGTTTCTCGAAAGCTCCGTCCGCTTAAACTAACAAACAACGCTTTGTTTCGCGTCGGACAGCCAAGAAGTTTGCACGAAAAAAAGTTCGTTAAACACACACACACACTTCAAGATGCGGTCCCGAGAAAATAGGATATTGCAATGTTACATGTTCTAATTACATGTGTTTTGTCACTTGTGCGTTGTGTTTCTATACGCGTGTTTTCGTTGCACTTCGAAGTTCAGAAACTCATTCCTGATGCAAAAGTAATCCGTCAAAATACAACGTACGTGTTATAACGTGGTGCAAAGTTGAATGATTACGTTAAATAACTAGCAAGATGATCATATCGGACCCTTTCGCTTTGCGACTACGCCGTGTAAGTAATTTTAAAGATCACCGATTTTGCGATAAAGTCGCGGCGAGATACAATTACACGATAACAATGGAGATTCGGGATTTTAATTTACATTGTATTCGATGAAATAAATGGCTGCGGACACGAACACGGCCGGCCACATTTTATACGGCCACTAAGCTTGGCGACGCGCCAACCTGCCCGAAAGTCTATTATAGTTTTGTTATGACAGCGTCCCGTTTCCGTAAATTAATGTTGAAGCAAATGTATCTCGTTTTAAGGAGCTGCCGGTTTGGCTAGTCCTAATTGAATCGGTAAACATCATAAGTTAGTCGGTAAGTAGTTGTACGGTCGTGTGGATCACTTTCGGGAGGTAGGTTGTCACCTCGCTTCTGATGCTCCTTTAATCTCGTTAGCCGGACAAAAAGTCGGCCGAAACAAAAGTAAGCTAGAACGCAAGTTGAGTTTTAAAATAGAAACTCTCATATGCGCTCTTCTTACATTCTTTTCTTATTTCTCATTGATATGATATTATATATTTGGGTTAATTGATCATTTTTTTGGTCGACTTGTGAGAGAGACTGGGGCTGGTTGTGACACGATTGTCTCACGTTTTGAGAAGATCAAATTATGATGAACAATTTAATAAATATATGAAAGAGAAGAAGAGTGGCGCTTACTAAAACAATTGACTGTAACAAGTATCTATAATTTTTATTGAAAGTTGCTGCGTAGGGAAAACTGGGGCTGGTTGTGACACGGGTTAAAATTTACAGTTTTGAGTAGTAATGAAAAATAAGTGCTACAACAGAGCTAAAGGATGACACTTGCTCGCGACAATATCAACTGTCACGTTACATACGTCGCGCGGTATTGTATTATTTTTTTATCACCAATCAAGGTTGTAACTTTTTATCCGTGTCACAACCAGCCCAAGTCTCCCCTACGCAGCAACACTTTCAATAAGAATTATAGATACTTGTTACAGCCAATTGTTTTAGTGAACGTCCCCCTTCTCATATATTTATTAAATTATTCATCATAATTTGATCTTCATAAAACGTGAGACTCTAGTCTATTTCGAATCAATCTTCCGTGTAGCATATTATGCAGTTAAGCGCGTCCCGCGATCGCAAGTTTCCAGAATCCTTCTCGCGTGTGCCCTTAATTGCACGCATCGTAGCGTGCGGTGTCTGTATTATATCCTGGGAAACTAGAGAAGCATTCGCGCCTCATAGGAAGAGGACCTCTATATTAACTCACTTTACCAACCAACGCACCGCGCTTCTCTCATCAAGTCTATCAAGCCTTGTTGCAAACTTACTCTCGATCCCCCAACGTACTTAATTTAGTTTCGAAGCTTGTCTTTTTATTGGATATTGCGGATATTGCAATTCGATAAAAAAAAACCGATTATATGCGCGACATGTATGTTTATTATCTATAAATCTTCTTGTTGTCTAATATACTTTGATTGGGAAATTTTTATTCATCCAGATATGTACGTAGTTGCAGTTAGAAACGCGTAACTATTTCTGGAGTAGAAATGTTTGTTGCGCTTTTTATCGCGCGAGAGATAGGACTTTCTCTTCACTGAAGATTATTTCAACACTTTTTTTGTGACAGTCCGTCGTTTCCGTCATATATAATTCTTTTCTCCGCGCAACAGAGCAGACGTTTTGGATACAAGACATTAACTCTTAGCCGCGAAGCACGTAATATGTTAATGTCACTGATGACAACTGGTCGTTTAATCACTTAACGCCTCCTTTGAATGCCAGAAATCGCGTGCCTGAAATGATTCATCGGCCGCAACGGCATCTCCTCTAATCTCGAAATTCCTTCCAAATAGTCGCAACAGTTGCCCCCGCTCCACGTGACATTTTTATTCCTTACGTGTTCTCTTAATAAATTTGTTACACACGTTCAACGTGTGTTCATAATGCGCGCATTACTTTTAACTATCTACGTACACCGCATAAGAAGGGATGCCGTCTTGTAACGCTTGTTATCGTGATAGACATCGCAACAGATTTGTCAATACTTGACGTACGTAATATATATAAACATGTAAAAACCTCTGCGAAATGACACATCTTATCTTATTTAAATAATGAATTCCTTAAATTTTCAGCAACCAAGACTAAGACTTTCTTGATTTTATATTGAATCCTTCAGGTTCTTAATTTTAATAAATTTTACTTGTTGAATTCTTGATCGCATTTGACTAGAAAATTTCTTCAAGTTTACACGTTCGTGGAATCTCTAACGTTCTTGGACACAAGAGTCGTCAACTTTTAAATATTGTAGCGATATTGTATTATGTGTACGAGCTTGAATTGCAAAAAACGAGATCGTCATTTTAATGAACGTTAACGCGTGATTAAAGTGTGCGAAGCTTCATGTGAAATTCAACGCGCCGCAAATCACGCGTTTCGACGATCTAATATTGTCGTGAGGTACCTACTCGCCACGCTCACAAATGGGGGCCATTAATGTCAAGCTCTTAGCTTAAATGCGTTACAAGGCGGAGAGTTCGCTCTTTTTGCCGCGCGAGTTACACATTAGTTTCTCCAACCGTATACCTACCTACTGCGAGGAAATAAAAAGAAGTATTGTCGTGTATTTATATTGGTTTTCCGTTCTTAGCTGTGTGTGACGCGTTCGTCACTCGCGCGCGCGTGCGTTTCCACTTCACGTAAAGTGAATCCATCACTCAGATCGGCAAGCGAGATGAGCCGAACACGCAAATACAACGAATGAGCGCGTACGTAAAGATCCGGGTGTAAGATTTGAAACGAGTCCGCATTTCTCATGTCTCGTAGACATATTTTCTGTTGAAATTTTATATAATATGTTTTTTTTTACTGGAGATTATAAGAATATGAGAAATGGTAAAATTTACATATCTTGAAGGAAAGAAGTTGCGTCAATAATCGCGAGATTATTCAATTTCATCGAGATCTGTGACGTGGTTCCTCTCTCGCGCAGGTGGTCCATTCTTAAATCTGGTCGGGAGCCGATATGAAGATAAACCGAAGTTACACCCTTGCTTACACACGGCGGAATTAACATAGCTGCGCGCGATTCGACATTTAAAGGCCGCGGTTGCACATTTCCACATCAGTATGTTATGCGGTTCGGCGTATCGGGGAATCCTTTTCCGTGCGATGTCTTTTAGGACCGGTCTATATTTGCCCTCGAACCGTGTCCAAGACCCATTTATATTCTCTTATCCGTACATCTTCGCGCAGCGGGCCTCTACTGGCCCCGAAGTTTCTCTCTGTCTCTTTCTCTTTTTCTCTCTCTCTCTCTTTCTCTCTCGCCTCCTCTCTCAACTTTCTCGCCTTCTTTCTTTCTGTTTGTCTCAGAAAGATGAAGTACCGATCTGAAGTCCCGCCGTGGAACTTTGACCTTTCACTTTTCAAGTTAAATGGGAGAAACCAATGCATTAACCTTCCGTTTTGTTGACTGTATTGAATTCGCGGGAGAGCGAGTATATTCAATAATTTATGTCGATCGCTTTTTCTAAATTCACGTTTCGTCCTCGCTGAAACACAACGCGAAAGAAAATCACGAGCACGATGCGATATACGTCTTGACAAAGTGCTTGGCTAGCGTTCGGCTTTATTAGCGGCTTACCAGACATGATCGATGCTGAGATACTGGTTGACGCGAATAGCTCGTGAAACCGCAACGCACTTCGTAATTGGACGTACTCGAAGCAGTTAAAATGCGTCTGGGGACTGGGTTCCCCGGGATCCCCGTTCAGGATCAAAGGACGACAACGAGGAACGGATTTCGAGGTTCCCGCGCGCATCTGTTTTTCATTCACACCGAGTTGATTTCCGCGCGCGGAATTATTTCTTGTGTCTCTGCTAACGCGCGCGATTCGCGCATCCAGCCGTGAGCAAAGACGCGAATCCCGCTGAGAATGTTCTCTCATTAATAAAGAACAGAAGAGAGAAAGAGAGAGACAGACGGACAGAGAGGGGAGAAGAGAAATAGAGCAGGAGAATCGTCGCCATAGGTGCTGGCGCGAGTCTTCTCTGCTCCGCTCGACGGCAAACGCGAGCGGAATGCGCACAGCGCGCATACTTTCATCAATTTCGCGTGTCTTGCGACACCGCTCGCAGCTATTTCATTGACGACCTGTCGGCAAAGAGGAAGGCGAGAAAAAGAGAAAGAGGGATCGCGACAGAAACGAGCAGAACCGCGTATATTTTGGGAACAAACTCCCGCTTGAGGCGAAGAGCACAATATGATGATTGCAATATACGGCGTGTGTACGCGCCAGATTTAATACGAAAAAGAACACGATAACGCGAGCTGTTAAGGGATAAACGGGGGGAAGGGGGAAAGGACTCCAAGTTCGGGGACTTCCCCAAGACAAGGGCAAGTGCTCTTCATCGTCCGAATATCGAAGAGTTTGTCGCTTGGTTTCGCCCTCCACCCAAGCGAGAAAACATCAAAGTGTTTCATCTACCTTGGCAAACCACCCCACACCTTCGTCCTCGCCCTTTCTCCCCAGCGTAATAATCATTTATTATCCTGCCGAGTAATAACGACCGAGACTATGCTATGAAGTTGCGGAAATTAGTTGCTTTGTTTAAAAATTAGCTGCCTATCCAACCGGGCTTATAAACTTTCCTCCGATTGCTTCATCAGCCAACAAATTTCCCCGCGCGGATAGAAAACTTACCACAAAGCACCCTTTCTTTTGCGTCTTATTTCTTACCCTTGCTACTAGTCGAAGTGGTTTATTCTCTCATCGATGAGAAATACAACAAAATATACCGCGTTGCAAGCTTAACAAGAAAGAAACAATTATACAATAAAAAAGAAATTATGAATCCAATTAATTTGTAGTTAATTTGTTAAGAGCTCGGGAGTGCGATTTATGTTCGGTGAACTCACCGTTAATTGTCTTAGTTTCGATCGTATCTCCTATCTCTCTTTCTTCCTCCCTCTCTCTCTCCATCTTTCCCATCCACTAACAAGTGAAATTCTTACCTAAGTACCTACGCAAACACAGAATCCACTGTTAATTGATCGGGGATTAACTCATTGAATTACTGCACACCTTTAGACTGCTACGATAATACGAGAATTCAAGGGCTCAACAAACCGTGAATCTAAGATTTTAAAGAGGCGAACTTCCCAGAGTTCGAGAAATTGAGAAGATGCTAAAAAACCTGGAAAACCATAAATATTGATAGCTAATTAATAATTAAACAAATTTTTTATCGTTGAATGAATTTTTTACTTTCTGTAATATTTTAAACATATCTGAAATTAATTAATTATCTAACGTGCATTTGCAGAAAGTATTTTGGCGTTAAAAAATTTAACTGGCCTCGATATCGTTAATGTTGTCTGCCGATCATATCTCGTTCTTTCGACTAGACGTTTTATTTCGTTTTTTCCTTGATTCTCATACGCGCCGACTGCCAGTCTAGACGAGTAATTGAAGAAACAAAGGGGATGCAATTATGCTTCTCGCAATTATCGCGTTGCGTCTGCGCGCTCCAACAAACATGGCGACCGCGCTGCTGTGCTACCGGCCATTGACTCGCGTTTTTGATGAAATCATTTGTGCATAATACGTTGATCTTGCACATCAACAATTAGACTGCATATGCGCATTAAACATGCTAGAAAATGTCTTGCAAATTGTTTTGTCTAAGAATCGATTACAATATTCACTAGCACACGTTTTTTTTTTTTTTATTCTGTTTTATTCAGCAAACCGGCACAAGAAAACTTATCTCAAAGCATTACTAATCATTAAACGGTGTGCAGTCGCGTGAAAGATAATACGGGACTGGTTTCTCTTATTTCATTTCCGATTCGAGAAGACATTTTCATTAGTCACACGACGCGCTGAACAGAAAGACACTGGCGCTGCCCGATGACTTAAGGATTGACTCGAGGACTGTCGATTCGTCACTGTCAGCTAATGCAATGTCACGAGCGTCGAGATGAGACGAACGATTATAAAAGTGAAAAATGATCCGCGAAAAGTCTCGGCATTTCGTCCACAATTCCTTTTGGTAGAGACTATATATGGTCGCGCGTATACATACTGTTAAAAACAAAACTACAATATTCTTTATTTGGAGAGAGTTCATTAGCAATTTTTTTTTTTTTTTTTTTTTTTTTTTTATATCTATATCTTTAGGAAAAGAGTTAAATTAATTGACAATTCAACAATGCAAAATGAGAACAACAAATACGAGTTGAGAATTTAATATTTTAATATCAAATATAATATTAAATATATAATATTAAATATAATATAATATTAAATATATATACTATATAAGTAGTACTATAAATATAGTATACTTATAGTATACTTATAGTACTACTCGTGATATGGGAGGCCCGATTCAGTTCGCTGTTCAATCGACAATGTCGACTTGAAAGAGATCGGCCCAGAAAAATCTGACGATGTGGATTCGAGAACTCGGGATCGCCCACTCGCAGCCCTTTTAGCTCGCACTTATTGTTAGGCAGCGAGACCATTGGACTGGTCATAAATATATGCTATAAATATATACTATAAATATAATATTAAATATATTATAAATAGTATATTTAATATTATATTTAATATATTAAAATGTTAAATATACTATTATGTAAATTATATTGGTATAAAATTTGCATTCCCTATATTATATAATTAGATACTATTATCAATTTCTTTCATCTACGATATACTATCGATATAGATGTTTCCTGATTCGCGCATCAGATTTTTTTCAAATTCAATCGTTGCTTTTAGCTAAAATGCACTTGCCGTTCCGAGCCGTCTCAAACCGATCGTCGGGGGGTTCAAAGGTTAAACAGAAAATGTCGTACACGGCGGCATACCGAGAAAGCGGAGGATATGGCTGGGATGAGAGAAGGAAGAAGCCCCGGGGGCATAGCGAGCTCAAGCTACTGGCGGAAGCTAAGCGCATATTAAAGAGGCTCGTAAAATAATAAACATTCCGCAAGAGTCGCTAATACGTCGGCGAGCCTCAATGTTACCCGCCGGCATGCGGCGGATATAATGAATATACGTTAATGTTAATAAAGGGACATGCGCTGAGACATGCCGCCGACTAGAAGACGCAATTGTGCATTTTCCAAATGCCAAAGTAGGCGCGAGCTATCTGAAACGCGGGTGTATTCATCGACATCATAAATGCTGTACAACACTTATTCAGAAACATTATATATATGTATATATATATCTATTTAGAAACTCTATTTGTCCCGCAGAATCCAAATTTTTCATCTTACGTATTATCTCCCGATGATGTTTTTCCCCAAAGTTGTTGACTCTACAAGAGAAAGTTGGTTTTCGAATCTTTAAAAAAAAGTATTTTTCTCTAAATTTTTGGGAGTGAAAATTGATCTCATTTTTATTCCAATCATTAGAGTCAGTTCACTTCATGTGGAGTCAATATTCACTTCAATAGAGTGAATTTATATACTCTAAGGCCAAGACTGAAAATTTTAATACTTATTTTTTAAGTTTGCCAAATTTTACCCCAAAGTGAAGAGTGCCAAACTTCACTCTAACTTAAAGTAAATCCGTCTTCTTGTCTTGTGTCAGTACCGGCGTTAAGTTAGCTGCTTAACATACAGGCTACGTATTTTATATAAATTTATATTGTAAAGTTTACAAATGTTGATGTGAACAAACAAATTCGAGAATGAATTCACCAGAGATAAGTCGGTTTATACTTGTATATAAATAAAATTGAAAAGATACGATAGAGGTTAAAGTATTTGATAATCTAAAGAAAGAGTGAATAATTTCACTTCTTTTGAAAAGTGGAAATTTCACTCTTTTCGAGTGGCGCTATTTTCATGATTGGAGTGACATTTTGCTTCAAAAGAGTGAGATCTCACTCCAAAAAATTTAGAGAGTTAGGTAAGAATACATAATTTTTTATACATAAAAAAGAACATTTTCTTAATCTCTTTTTTATTTATTTAGAGATTATTAGTCTTATTCTTATTCTCTTTTGAGAAATAAGAATAAATGGTTTGCAAAATTATCGAGCAGTTAATCGTGGCCTTTCCGGCTACGATTTCAAGATTGAGTGCTCGCTTCTGTTGTAGCGGCCGAGGTATTAGAATTGAATCGAATGAGGTTTTCCTCGAGAGCCAGTTTCCACGGACCAGACTCGCGTCGCCAGTTAAATACCTCTTGTCTTTTTTCTTTTCGTTCAAGAACATAAGCGTAGACACTTGAACAATTTTGTAAGTACGGATAAATCTTTTAAATAAAATGTTTGACGTTTTGGAGGATAAAATTGTTATTTTATTTGCAAAATTAATGGTTTTCAACGGTTTTAACGTTTTTAATAAAACCATAACATTAAGTTTAATAAAAATACTAAGTTATAATGCAAATTGCTCAAATACGCGCTATTTTTATAAAACAAAAATATGTGTTTTTAGTTAATTACATAAACGATTTTTTTATAGCAGAGAAAGTTTATTAATGTAATATTAATAGAATCAATAATAGTGTAAAAAATATATTGTAAGAATTATAATAATAACATAAAAATTATAAAACTTATATATAAGTACATACACACACATATATTATATTTATTATATATGTACTACATTATACATAATATAAAGTAAGTAACAAAAGGGATATTAAATTTGTGCCAACATGTGCAGCTTTGATATTCTCCACACTGTCGGCACCTGTGACCGCTCACCTTCGTTTTACCTCAGCAACGATTGATTGATTGTTCTGTACATATGTTGGTGTGTGTGTGTCATTCACTTCAACTATAACCCGCCTTTACCTAAACGCCGCGTGTTGTGCGATTTTATGCAGCTCGTGTACTTCGCGGAATCGCGGAAGCCATGATTCGTTCTTATTTATGTGATCTCGGCACACAACTAAACAGCATTATAAGTTTCCTAACCAGTGGCTGTCTCTATATTATCCGACACGCACTGACATACTATGCAGCAACTTGCGCGATCTCATACATAACATATTTGCGGTAACTTTATATCGATATTAACTTCTTGCATGACACACATATACACACATGCGCGTGCGCAAGTATCTCATTACGTCTCTAATATGTTTCTTTCAATTACCAAAATTCTATCTCCAAGCAATTGCGGCAATCACACACACGGTAGCTAGACGAGTCATCTCGACAGCTCGCAAAATTACTTTTACAATCCCCTTCCCTGGTTTGCAATTCTCCTTTCACTTTTATGACTTCATGCATTCCTTCTTTCCACTGATTTTCATAGTTTTCACCCTCGACCTTCCTGATTCTCCTCTTTATACACAACGCGCGCGCACGCGCGCGCGACGTGAATTCTCTAATGTTTGCCACTTTCCGCGGAATCTTGCGGAAAGTAACACGTCACACCAGTCGACAAGACGATCGTCGGAATTGTCGGAATATGCGACAATTATCGGTGTGACTTTGCCATATCTCGCGCGCGTCACGTGAAGATCTGAACGATCGAGTCGTAAGTCCATCGCCACGTTGGACTCGCTCGGCGGCGGCGGCGGCGGCGGCGACGGCAGCGAGGTGTGCCGCAATGTGTTGCATTCCTTGGCGCTGTTCTGTTTTTAGTCTAGGATTGCCATTCTTTTGCGACACGCGCATTGCTACGCTCCGCGTCCGCTATTCCACGTGCACACGCGCTCGCTTCCAAGCAACGCACCATCGAGAGAAACGGATTTACGATTAAATCGGTAAATTCAAGTCACATCGACACTTCGTCATAAGTAAATACATATCCGCATAATGAATGTTTGTTAACTTCGATGTTACAAAAATAGAATTGGAGAAAACTAATGAAAATCACATCCTCAACACTTACTTCACGTAGTTTCTCAAATCTTTGTTGTATGTGTTGTTTTTCTACTTATTTTATGTAAATTATTATTTTTATTTGCGACTGTGTTAATGTAAAAAGAGATGTAGTTATCAGTTTCTGCTTGTCGATGCGCAATACGTAATAAGAAAGAGAAGGAGAGAAAGAGAGAGAGAGTCCGGGACTATGTGTCGAGACGGAGCCAAGTGTCCTCGATATCCTTGCATTGGGAGTAACGAGATGCGTGAAAAAAATAACGATTCGCAACATGCGAGAAAGAAGTTTCCGAAGTATGCGAGAAAAGTTGGGTATTCACTCGATTGGTAGTAGCCTCGCGCCGTCGTCGTCAAACGCGTTCAATATTAATCGAGATGTGTTACTGTGCGTATCTCGTTCTTAGATCTCCGAGCCGGCTTTCGCTGTGTCAGAAAAACGCAAGTGCCAACATAATCGATGAGAATTATTCGTAAAATCTGTGATGATTATGTTTTAGCATTTGATGACTACATTGTTTTTTATTTGTTTTTGCTCCGCATATTTGCATAATTTATATATATTTATATATATTTTTCATATATATTCGCAAGAATAAGATACTTATATTTTAAAAACGCACTGTTGTCAATCAATTGTTGTGTCTAGTTGTCATCGACAAAAGACCAGAAAAAAAAAAAAAAAAAAAAAAAAAAAAAAAAATGAAGTAATCAAATATAAGAAAAAAAATCGTCATTACTTTTTTTAGGACTAAGTCGTCTATGTCTATAGGATTTAAAAACTACTTTTAATCACTACTCCGCAATTTTTTATCGCAATAGGTGAAAATGTGAATGACAATAAAAACGATGTCAAGTCGAAGATTCGTCTCCGATTTAAAAAAGAAAAAAAAGAATGTTAAAGACGAGCGAAAAGAGGTCCTAAAATGCGGGTACGACCCAGAGAGAAGCGCTTTTAGCGCTCTCTTATCAAGCTTGATCTGATACTGTGACCAATAACAACAACTACCTACCGCAGCGTCTTTGGATTATTGCGCTCCGGTCAACCATTATCAGCTCGTTACTACAAACCTCGGCAGCTCATTGAAAGCTCGCAGTTAAGCGTGTTTGCCTAATTAAAATCGATGTTTACGTACAACTCGCAGTTGCCGTGAAACTTGTCATGCTTTTCAGGTTTTTTCGATATGAATTCTATTCTAAATTAAAATAGACCCTGTACGCTATAATTCACCGGTGGGAGGTGAGTAATAATTGAATTGAAAAACAGTTCTATTTCTGTTTGTGTGCCAGTTCGAATTCTATTCTGTTCACCCGTTGTATCAGGGATTTAATGCTTACATATATATATTTACTATTTTGTCGATTTTCTCGTTGCCAATGAAACGATAATACGAAGAGAAAGAGAGGGAGAGAGAGAGAGAGAGCTAAAAAAGGTCATTCCAAACGGAGGAGATGAAAAGCAAGAGAGAGCGGAATAGGGAACCCAGTAACAAGCTGCCATGTGGTCAGAGCGTATCTTGCAATTTGTTTGCCAGACATGGCCATTCGTCGACGCGATTCTCCTATCTTCCATGAAGATGAGAAGAGTCCGACTGTGTGGGGATCGCGAATATTGATAAGCCGCCGAGAGGCGAACAGGCTACCTTGCCTCTTAAGTTTAGTTCATTAGCGGCATCGCAAGCAAGCAAGCGCGCGCCAGATGGACGACACGCCGCAATTTTACTGACAAATTGTAACAAAATTGTACACCAAATGTCGCTGCTTCTTTTCGGACAAACTCCTCCCCAAATCCGCGGAAAATTAAACATTCTTGAAGTTTGCTTGAAAACGTCGAAAAATTAATAGCAAATATATTGCGTATATAAAGAAAGTGCTCCCTCGCGTTTCCTTTAATTAATTAATTAAAATCCCTCTCTTTCAGATTTCACGTAATTGTTTTCCGCCTTACTTGCGAACCAAATATCGTTTCTCTTTTTAAAAATAATTATCAAAGTTCATCATTTAAATAGAAGATGTGTGGACCGTGTTGTAATGCCGTGTTAAGCAAATGACACATGTTTCAACATTATTATCGCTGACGCGAAAGGAGTAAAGTCGATAAACACAAGCTGGATTCTACCCGAGAGATGCATCAATTAGATTCAATTTCAACTTCGTACTTGTGTGCTTCTTCGCGGATCTACTTATAATTGAGTGATTCGCGGACAGATTATCGGTTGTAAATCCGTCGAAGAGACGGCGTCCGCTACGAAGAAGATTATTACGCCGAGATGTATAGCCATCGCTCGTCTCGATTATCTTTACGTAAATACGAGACATCTACTGTGATCTCTCACGGAGATAATGAAAGAAATGTGTGTGTGTGTGTGTGTGTGTGTGTGTGTGTGTAACGTGCGTATTTTCTCACTGCGATATATTTTCGGCAACTTTCGTTTTTAAACGTCGTCGGCGAGGTGAGGCGAGATATCTCCGCCATTGCATATGCATTTCGAGATAAACACCGTAACGTTGCTGAATGCTTGGAATTCTTAATTTGATCGATCTTGACACCTTACGCGGTGGGTTCTGTATATATAGAGGCGCGTGATGCGCGCTACCTATAAATATTATTACATGTCTGTTATGGCTCTCTTAACAGATTTAATGAAAATAAAAACTACTGTCTGCTTTTTTGTTTGGTGTTTCAAAAATTATCCACTGAAACTAAAAATTATTATTCTTCGTTTAAGCCAATAAAAAAATTTAGAGACGATCGCGGTTCTCAAAAATATCCGATCGTTTTCAAAGGATTCTTCTCTTGTGTTAAGAGAATTTTTTGATACCTCATTTTAGATTTTTTTTTAACGAGGTGCGCAAAGTCTACATTCGAATGTGTCGAAAGTCTCTCGAACACTCGATGTGAATTGTCATTTTTATCGTGATGCCGATTAATTTTTTTTTAATCCGCAACGCGCATCTGTTATGTCTAATATCGTAAATAAAGGAAAACGGTTTGAAAATGAGAAGCGAATGTGTTTTCCACTTTTGTCGAGTCTCAATTTCTGTCTCGCGGTTTCAGCCACAAAAAAAAAAAAAAAAAAAAAAAAAAAAAAACAAGAAAAACTTGGCTCCGAGTCTTATCTCTTCCTGTACTTTGCTTCATAATTACAGCTAAGTGCTATCAAAGACGTCCACAAATGAGTAAACGGTGCACCACCCGCTGATAAGGCTATTTCAGAAAGAAAGAAGCGCGCCGGTATTCGCTTAATGCGCTACGTCGCAAACGCGCAAAGATACATCGTGAATAATATCGCTGACTCGCGATATAAATGCAAGCGCGGCCCGGGGTTTTTGCCTAAAGGGTTACCTGATCGTTACTCGCTTCGGCGTGCTGCTACTCGGCGGCGGCGTGTCTGCGCGAGGCGATAAATAGCACCCAGTTTGCACCACAATGACGTCGGTCTCTTAAAAACTAAACACCGGCAAGTCCTCCGAGAGGGAGTCGTGCAAACTTGGACATTAGCAAATACGAAAATTAATTAACAACGAAATCGAATCGAAATAAAAAAAATTGAGTCGAATATCACCGAAAATACAAGCTCGTTACAAGGACGTTTCGGGACGATTTATCGATTCGAAGTGATTTTGTCAGATCAGAGTGGCGAATTGTTTTTTGTGATTTAAAAAGGCGGTTTTAATACAATTAAAGGAATTGGTAAACTTTTTTGTAAATTATATGTGCGAACTACAAAAAACAACGGCATAGACCTTACTGCCGCGTAATAAAGCTCTCGAAATTCAGCGAAATTAAAACATAAAGAATCTCGGGGAATCGACGAGAATCTAGAATCAGAAGCTATACGACTTGTGAGAACTAAAATCGATATACAACACACCACGGCGCTGGTGGAGATCTATAAGACAAAAGAGAAAGAAATAAAGATGCGGCCTCTTCTCGGGGACCTTTCGTGAAATGACTCGACACCGGCGCGGGGAAGGACGGCGTACGGGGGAGGGAAGGGGATGAGAAAGAGGAGGAGGAGGAGGGCAGAGAAGGCAAGAAGAAGAAGAAGCGAGCAAAGCCTGTGGAGAGAGAGAGGAACGGGTAGAAGACTCGCGCTTTGGAATGCTTTGAAAGGCCGCGAGCAGCTCTCTTGACTAGAGCTGCTCGTTGGTTGCGGAGCGAAGGGGAGAAAAAGCAAAAGAGGAAGAGAAACTGTCGGGGACGATCTTGCTTCAATTAATTACCACATTGTCGTCCGGCCGACCGGCGTTGGATGTTCTACTCTGGTAATCTATGGAAGACCCGCGGCTCCTTGATTTAATCTCCGCGTTCTCGCGAGCACGGTGAATTTCACGCGAAAAAAAAAAAAAAAAAAAAAAAAAAAAAAAAAATTCCCACAAACATATTTACATGTGTGTAATATCTTTCTACAAAATGTTACACACAACAATCATTTCTTTATAACTACTTTATTCGTTTTGAAATTTGTATTTGCTTTTTATTCGCTTTGTTCTTGGAGGATTTTAATTGTGAGAAAAATAAATCAAAATCTAACGGTAATAAATCCTCGCGATCGCGATGGCTGAAGTTATTACACCGCCAATCCGGCATTTGTGTCGCTCGTTCGGCAAGTTTACTTCTCGAGAAAAATGTGGTGGAGCTTCATCATGTTGAAAGATCAAATTTCTTCCAATAGTCAGAAGTTATTAAACGATAGTGCACGATTACCGTTCGACTACCATTTAAATTCACATTTTTTCTTTTATCAAATAACACACCCATTACTCTCGCTCTGTATCATTTTTACGACAGTGCAACATAGCGCGCATATCTGACGTAATCGGGGAACAGGCTAATTTGCCGACAACATTTGTAGGTGTGAGCTCTGCGCTTAAAGCTCTCTTCTCCGCCTTTCATCGCGAACTGTCTACCAATCAGCAGTTGCAAAGGCCACGATGACAACGAATATACCTTCAGTCGACGACGCCTACTCCGTCGGGTCATCGCTCGTCATCACTTTGCACATCATGGCGATGTGCATATATACTTACTGCATCATGAAACGCCGAGGCCCCCGAGTTTATTGGAGTATATAACGATAGCATCTCTCTCGGAGGTGTAGTCATTCGTCCTTTTTTTTTTTTTTTTTACTCTTCTTCATTGCCTCCTTCCGCACACCCTTCCGACGAAGCGGCGCATACATCAGCGTCAGCTTATTTCCGTGCACCGTTGATGCATGCACGTAATTAGTTAGGCGGGGTAGCGAACGAAACACTCGGCTCATCGTTGGGAAAGCAGAAAAAAAAAAATACTATTCACCGTGATTTGTTAGACATTGATACGCAATTTTGCTCTCATAAGCATACAGAATCGAGAAACTAATTAAACACATCTGACAGTTTTAGATATTACGATGAATAATGTAAATTTGACGCAATTATATCTAACATTATGTATGTGTGACATATATTGTGATATAAATTGTAATCTATTTTAGATTTAATTTTATTATTTATCGAATTAATAAAAAATTTGAAGGCTCGTATAGTTTAATACTAGTATCACAATTTCATTAGTAATAAGAGCCAATTTGCTAGATGTTTTGCGGAATAAATATCTATATATATATATTTATATTTAAGGAGTGTAAATTCTCACACATTGGTTTTGAATTGAAATTTTTAATTTATAAATTCATATAAGATACTAAGGTTAGGTTTGCATTATGTATATGAGAATATCCATTTTCTCTTCCTAATTAATTTAGAAATTATATTGCGAAAAAAAACACCACGGCCAGGAGATCGAACCTGAAATCTTCGGCTTTCCGTGTCAACATCTAGCATCTTATATGGATTTATGAATTGAAAATTTCAATTCAAAAACAATGTGTAAGAATTTATATACACTCCTTATATATAAATATAAATATGTATGTATATAGATATATTTATTCCGCAAAACACATCCAGGAAATTCTTATTACCGGTGAAACTTCGATGCTTTTATTATTTATATATACTATATATTATTTATATATTTAATATATATATTTTTATATGAATATATATGAGCGAAATATATCAAACACATACTTTCTTAATTAACTCTCAACGACGGCGTGTTTTTCGGCACCTTAATTCGCCGGACATGGGTCGTTTTCGTCTTGGGCTTTTTAAAAATATTAAATATTT